>PISX010003945.1:0-129092 GCA_004024625.1 Mellivora capensis
TTTTCATTTGACATAAATATGACTTCTGTAGATAAGTTCAGTTAAGCTGGTAGAATGATAATGAGGTCAAATTTCCATGAGCAAACTCTCAAGGACTTTTATCTTCACCCTAAGTTGCATTTAGATTCATCCAATCTAATCTCCACCAAGTATATCACAACTTCAGGAAAAATTGGGGAAAACTGGTGGAGCAAACTGAACCAATCAAATAATTCCAAGTGAAGCCTTTCTAGGAAAAGACAGATAAATACTGTGATCTTTAGATACTAAACATGCCCTCAATTTCTCTATCTACTCCACTACTTGTTGGCAGGACCTGGAGGGAAGTGGCAAACTAGTTTCCAATTAGTTTAGTATAAAATCAAGAGTTTCCCTTCTCTAATTGCTTTATGAATAAGGTACAAAGCAGGCATATATCTCTTCTATATCCTTCCTTTTCTTTCTTCCTCTTTCACAAGTTTTGGTAGATAAAGTTACAGAAACATTTATATGTAGAGAAGTTTAATAATTTCATTTAATAAAAACAATTTGAGAAGAGATCATGTATTCCATTCCACAACTCTGATATAAATTTCAAAACCAGAGTTCCAACAATGTAGAAGAAAAAAGACAATAGCTAGAGATAACAACTTTACTCTTAATGGAAACACAAAATTACCACTTTCAAACTAAGCCATATAAACAACTCTGGTTTCTTTAAGAAAGGATGAGGAGCCTTTTATTTTTAAAGGAACATATATTATTTTATTTACTGTAAGTGACAAATGGAATTTAAGAAGACAAAATGAGAAGATAAGAGCCTACCATTAAATAGAAAAATGGTTGTAAGAAATGAAATATACTACCAACTAGAATTTATACAGCTCTTGTTTCAAGCTAGAATATGGAATATTACTCATAATAAATAGGCAAGGGGAGGAAACTGAGCTTAGTAAACAGAAAACAAGGTTAAAAAACTGATAAGGACAAAATGGTGAGTAAAAGAAGCTAAAATCAATGGCTCTACCTACACTGCCTTTGAAGAAAATTGGGGGAAGAGAGACAATGCATTTCTAAGTAGTTAAATAAATTTGAGTCAAGAACTCTGTATTAATATGTTACAGTTCTTTTGGTTACCAGTAACAAAATCAGACTTTGGCCACTTTAAGCCAAATAAGAAATTTATTAGACAAAGGTAGGTTATATTGTAGAACACAATAAATAGCCACTCAAGCAAGTCATAGGAAAAGCCAGGCAACTGGACACTACACGGGTTCTCACTAGAGATGCTAGTAAAATTTTCCTTTAAATAATCGTGATAAACTTGTCATAGTTTCAAAATTCCAAGCCTCCTCATCCCTCAAATCTGAATTTTACATTTGAGTTAGGTGTCTATCTTGTCATTAGCCATTGGGTAGAGGACTGTCATGCAGAACAGATGTGAATACTGGTATCTATTCTTATGTGCAAGGAAATTCCTAAAACAAGATTTTGGACTGGTGATTCTTCCTACAGTGAATTAAATTACTTATTAATTTAATAATAATAAGTAAACAAATAAATAACTTCTGAACATTACACTGGATTTCTGATTCAAGAATAATATTTGCAATACTAAGATAGAGGGTGAAAAATATGATCATGTATTATAGCAAACTAACTACCTGAGGAAATTGCTAAAAAATGTAGACATGGAAGAAGATGACACAGTAGGAGTATCCTGAGGTCACCTTGTGCTACAGACACACCAAAGCAACAAGGACACTTATGTGACTAACCCAGAAAATGACCAGAAGACTGGCAGAACAGATCCTCCGCAGCTAGTCATAGAAAGAAGGCACATCAAAAAGAGTAGGGGTGGAGGTACCGTGGGAAACCAAACCCACAGTGTGACTTGCCACAAATGGGAGGAACAGCACAAGCACAGAGGAGCAGGGGGATCAGATTCCAAACTGGAGACCCCTAAGCCCAGGGACCTGCACTGCGAAGACAAGTCCTATAACATCTGGCCTTGCAAACAGTGGAACTTAACTCTGGGACAGCAGAAAGGCTGTAAGGAAGAACCTCCAAACTCTATAAAGAGCCAACAAGCTGAATAACGCAGCACAAGACACAGCACAGAAACAGCAGTTTGAAAGGAATCTGGGGTATATATATATAAATATTTATTGACTAATCTTAGAATGCATGTTGGAGGGTCAGGAATCTGCAGAACATTTCTCTGGAAACAAATGCCTGGAGGCTGTCATTTACCTTGCCCTCTCCGGCCTAACACCATTTATCTACTTTGATAGTACTACATGCCCTGCCCCAGCGTTCACCTGAAGACCTTCCTCACCCAAACTGCAATGGCAGACATCCCTCCCAAGTGGCTTTAGCCCTGCCACAGCTGGTAGGCAGCACCAACCAGCAGGACCAGCACTACGCCAAAATGACTCCTCTGATGGTAATCTTTTTTTTTTTTTAATTATTATTTTTTTAATTTCTTTTCAGTGTACCAGAATTCATTGTTTATGCACCACATCCAGTGCTCCATGTAATACGTGCCCTCCATAATACCCACCACCAGGCTCATCCACCTTCTCACCCCCCACCCCTTAAAAACCCTCAGATTGTTTTTCAGAGTCCAT
The DNA here is from genome assembly GCA_004024625.1 of Mellivora capensis. NCBI lineage: Eukaryota > Metazoa > Chordata > Mammalia > Carnivora > Mustelidae > Mellivora > Mellivora capensis. The sequence continues at coordinate 2,610 of PISX010003945.1, forward strand.
AGTCTCTCATAGTTCATCTCTTCCCTCAACTCCATTCTCCTCTCTATCTCCCCATGTCCTCTGTGTTATTTCTTATGCTCCACAAATAAGTGAAACCATAGGATAATTGACTCTCTCTGCTTGACTTATTTCACTCAGCATAATCTCTTCCAGTCCCATCCATGTTGATACAAAAGTTGGGTATTCATCCTTTCTGACGGAGGCATAGTGTATATGGACCACATATTCCTTATCCATTCATCCATTGAAGGGCACGCTGATGGTAATCTTGACACACATAAACACATTTGAGTTCCTGTAGCCAGGACTCTTAGTTGGCTGTGCAGGGAGCAAGCTCTGTGCTGCAGTGTGCCTGTAGCTGTGGCTGAGACTCATTGCAGACAGCTAGGCTGAGTGCCAGCTCTGCCCACAATAAGCCCATGGTGGCCACATCCAGGTCTCTCAATAGTATGGGGAGCAAACCCTGCCCACAGCAGACACTGTGTGCCCACAGCAGACAGAGGAGCTTATTGAAGCAGGCTGGGATGAAGGCAATCATGGCTCAACACTACAGGAAGGTGGACCCAGCACACTCAGGGGAACATGTCTGGAGTTCCTGGTTCTGGTAATCAAAGGGGATTGCACTACAGAGCACCAGAAACCTTCTACACAAGGCCACTACTTTCAAGACCAGGAAATGCAACTGACTTACCTAATACATAGAAACAAACACAAAGAATCAGACAAAATGAGGAGACAGGGCAAAATGTCCCAACTGACAAAAAACACAGGGAAAGAGCTAAATAAAATGGAGTAATATGCCTCACAAAGAGTTTAGAGTAATGGTCATAAAGATACTCACTGGACTTGAGAAAACAGTGGATGAACTTGGGGAGAACTTCAACAGAGAGAGAGAAAATATTTTAAAAAGCAACTGTGCTGAAGAACTCAATAACTGAAATGGAAAATATACTAGAGGGAATCAACAGCAGATTAGAAGATGCAGAAGAGTGGATCAATGAACTGAAAATCAGGGTAATAGAAAGTAATCAAGCTGAACAGCAAAAAGAAACAAATAAAAAATGAAAATAGGTTAAGGAACCTCTGTCACATCATAAAATGCAGTAACATTCAATTGTAAGGATCCCAGAAGGAGGAGAGAGAGGGAACAGAAAACGTACCTGAAGGAATTATAGCTGAAAACTTCCCTAATCTGGGGAAGGGAATAGACATTCAGGTCCAGGAAGCACAGAGAGCTACTAATAAGATGATCCACACCAAGACACAAAACAATTAAAATGGCAAAGAATAATGATTAGAGAATCTTAAAAATAGCAAGTGAGGGGTGCCTGGGTGGCTCAGTAATTAAGTGTCTGCTTTTGGCTCAGGTCGTGATCCCAGGGTCCTGGGCTTGAGCCCCGCATCCAGCTCCCTGCTCAGCAGGAAGCCTGTTTCTTCCTCTCCTACTCTCCTTGCATGTGTTCCCTCTCTCACTGTCTCTCTCTCTCTCAAATAAATAAATAAAATCTTTTTTTTAAAATAGCAAGTGAAAAGAAAACACTTACATATAAGAGAAACCCATAAGTCTATCAGCTGATTCTTCAGCAAAAACTTTGCAAACCAGAAGAAAGTCACATGATATACTCAACGTGCTAAAAGGAAAAAAAAAACAACAAAAAAACTACAACCAAGAATATCTACCTAGCAGGATCATCATTTAGAATTGAAGGAGAGAATTTCCAGACAAACAAAAGTTGGAGGATCTCATCACCACTAAACCAGCCTTACAAGAAATGTTAAAGAGAATTCTTTAACTAGTAGAAAAAGACCATGACTATAAGTAAGAAAATTATGAAGGGAAAAAAATTCACAGATAAAAACAAATATTAAAGATAGTAAAATAATTCCTTATAACGCCAGTATAGAGGCTAAAACACAAAAGTAGTAAAATCAATTATATCTACAAAAAGTAGCCAAAGAATACACAAAATAAAAGAGTATAAAACATGGCATCATATAGATAAAACATGGAGGAGGGAAATTTAGTGTTTTTATATTATGTTTGAGTTTAAGTGATCATCAACTTACTATAGACGGCTATCCACACAATGTTATATATAAACCCAATGGTAACCCAAAATGAAAAACCAATAATAGGCAGACACACACACACACACACACACACACACACACAAATAAATAAATAAATAGGAATTCAAGCATACCCTAAAGAAAAACATCAAACCACAAGGGAAGATAATGAGAGGAAGAGGAAGGAGGGGGAGGAGAAGAAGGAGAAAAAGAAGATGATGAAGAGGAGGAGGAGGAGGAGGAAGAATGGCAACAACAACAACACAGAAATTGAACAGCAAAAACAACCAGAAAACAATTAACAAAAGGACAATGAATATATACCTATTAATAATTGCTTTAAATGTAAATGGACAAAATGTTAAAAAAAAATAAGGTGACTGAATGGGCTAAAAAAAATAGAATCATATATAAGAAACTCACTTCAGACTGAAAGAAACATATAGACAGAAAGTGAAGGGATAGAAAAGATATTCCATGCATATGGAAATGGGGAAAAAAGCCATGGCAACAATACTTATATTAGACTAAATAAACCTTCAGAAAAAACTGTAGTGAGAGACAAAGAAAAGCATTGCATAATGATAAAGGGATCAGTCCAACAAACAGATATAACAATTGTAAATATCTGTATATATCTATACACCCTATACAGGAGCACCAAAATGCATAAACCAAATATTAACAGACATAAAGAGAGAACTCTATAGTAACATAGTAATAGCAGAGGACTTTAAAATGCCACTTATATCAATGGATAGATTATCCAGGCAGAAAATCAACAAGGAAACAATGGATTTGAGTAACACATTAGAACAGCTGAACCTAACAGATATATCCAGAACATTTCATTCAGGAACTGTAGAATACACATTCTTTTCAAGTGTACATGAAACATTCTCCAGGACAGAGTACACGTTAGGCCACAAAATGAGTCTCAATAAGTTTAAAAAGACTGAAATCATATCAAGTCCCTTTTATGACTACAATCATATGAAACTAGAAATCAGCTACAAAAAAAAAAAAATGGAAAAGCACAAACACATGGAAGCTAAGCAACATGCTACTAAACAATGAATGGGCAAATAAAAAATGTGAAGAATAAATTTTACTGGGTATTTACCCCAAAGATACAGATGTAGTGAAAAGAAGGGCCATCTGTATCCCAACATTTATAGCAGCAATGGCCACAGTCGCCAAACTGTGGAAAGAACCAAGATGCCCTTCAACAGACGAATGGATAAGGAAGATGTGGTCCATATACACTATGGAGTATTATGCCTCCATCAGAAAGGATGAATACCCAACTTTTGTAGCAACATGGATGGGACTGGAAGAGATTATGCTGAGTGAAATAAGTCAAGCAGAGGGAGTCAATTATCATATGATTTCACTTATTTGTGGAGCATAACAAATAACACGGAGGACATGGGGAGATGGAGAGGAGAAGGGAGTTGAGGGAAATCGGAAGGGGAGGTGAACCATGAGAGACTATGGACTCAGAAAAACAACCTGAGGGGTTTTGAAGGGGCGGGGGGTGGGAGGTTAGGGGAGCCTGGTGGTGGGTATTAGGGAGGGCACGTATTGCATGGAGCACTGGGTGTGGTGCAAAAACAATGAATACTGTTACGCTGAAAAGAAATTAAAAAATCAAAATTAAAAAAATATATTTAAATACAATATTAAAAAAATAAAAATAAATTTAAAAAAAGAACTTCATTGTTTTGGAAACACTAAAATCATGAATACTATACAATAAACAATGCTTTCACAAACACTACCAAAAAAAAAAAATACATGGAGACAAATGAAAATGAAAACACATTCATCCAAATTCTTTGGGATATGGCAAAAGCAGTTCTAAGAGGAAAATTTATAGCAATACAGATGCACCTCAAGAAACAAGAAAAATCTCATATAAACAAGCTAACCATACACATAAAAAGCTAAAAAAAAGAACAAAGCCCAAAGCTAGTAGAAGAAAATAAGTAATAAATATTATAGTTAAAATAAATGAAAAGAGACGAAATAAAAAATAGACCAATGAAACCACAAGATAATTCTCTATCACAAAATTGATAAACCTTTAGACAGAGAGAGATCATACTCAAATAAATAAAATGAAACTTAAAAGAGGAGAAGAACTGACACCACAGAAATATAAAAAATTATAAGAATACACTATAAAGAATTATATGCCAGGGAGCCTGGGTAGCTCAATGGGTTAAGCCTCTGCCTTCAGCTCAGGTCATGATCTCAGGGTCCTGGGATTGATTCCCACATGGGGCTCTCTGCTCGGCAGGGAGCCTGGTTCCTCCTCTCTCTCTCTCTGCTTGCCTCTCTGCCTACTTATGATCTCTCTCTGTCAAATACATAAATAATTAAAAAAAAAGAATTATATGCCAATAAATTGGACAACTTAGAAAAAATGGTTAAATTTCTAGAATTATATAATCTTCCAAAGCTGAATCAGGAAGAAATGGGAAATTTGAACTAGCCAGTTACTATGAAGAAAATTAAATTAGTAATCAAAAAATTCTCAACAAAAAAAGCCCAGGACCATAAAGCATCACAAGGGATTCTACCAAACATTTAAAGAAGAGTTAATATCATTCTTCTCAAACTATTCACCACCAAAAAAAATGTGAATAAATAAAAGAGGAAGGAAAACTTCCAAATTCCTTCTATGAGGTCAGCATTACCCTGATACCAATACCAGACAAAAATGCAACCAAAAAAAAGAAAATTACAGGTCAATATCCCTGATGAACATAGATTTAAAAATTCTCAAGAAAAGTACTAAACTGAATTCAACAATATATTAAAAGGGTCATTCAACCACAATCAAGTGGAGTTAATTCCAAGGATACAAAGGTGGTTCAATATTCACAAATCAATCTGTTTAAAACTCAAATTAGCAATAGGAAGGATACAAACCATATGATTATCATGATAGATGCAGAAAAAGCATTTGACAAAATACATTTGTTCATGATAAAAACTCTCAACAAAGTAGATTTAGAGGGAACACACCTAACATAATAAAGTCCATATATTAAAAGTCCACAGCTAACGTCATAGTTAAAAGTTAAAAATTGAAAGTATTTCCTTGAAGATCAGGAATAAAACAAGTATATCCACACTCTCACTACTATATTCAACATTATACTGGAAGTCTTACATGCAGCAATCAGACAAGAAAAAGGAAAAGGGCATCCAAATTTGTAAGGGAGAAAGAAAATTGCTATTATTTGCAGATGGGATAATAGTACATATAGAAAACCCTAAAGACTCCACCAAAAAACCATTAGAACAAATATGAATTCAGTAAAATAATGACATAATATTATATACAGAAATTAGTTGCATTTCTATACACTAATTCATCCTGTACACTAGTTCATTCTATACACTAGTTCATTAACTATCAGAAAGAGAAATTAAGAAAATAATCCCACTTACAATTATTATCAAAAAGAAGAAAATACCTAGGGATAAATTTCACCAAGAAGGTAAAAAACCTGTACTCTGAAAACTATAAGCATTGATGAAAGAAACTGAAGATGACACAAATAGAAAGATATACCATGCTCATGGATTGGAAGAATTAATATTTTTTCAACGTCCATACCACCCAAAGCAATCTAGAGATTGCACTCTCCCCACACATTTTTTTTCCTTCCCAGAGGCAACCAATTTCAAATATTTTACATGATTCCATTGGTATTGGTATTTGTATGTATATCGTTCCATAGTATGATTATATTGGTACTTCTTGATATTTTAGGGTGAGAGACAGTTTAGATATTTTGTATGGACATTCTAGCTTAGAAAATATAAATGTAGCTCTCATTCAACACTACCCTAAGAGGCATTATCCCTGACACACATGCAGGTTCCTTGTGTACTCATTATGGATTGGGTCAATATTCAGTGTCTATACTGCCATGTGGAAGTAAACATTGAAAACATTATACACAGCAGAGAAATGTCAGATATTATAACTATTTTTCCTTTTATACAAACATCTGTGCTTTTTCTGCTTACTGTGGCAAGTTTTTTTTTAAATTGTGTTGTTTGTGCTATCATTCTTAGTTTTCTAGTAATAATCACTAAGCACCCCCACTCCTACCCCCACGGGGATAAAACTCCTTTTAATACATTCAAATATGTAATATGTAAATTTATGCTGTTAAAGAAATCCATCCTCATAAAAGTCATCCTGGTTCTAATTTGTTCTGAGTGCTCTCTAAACCTGCTCCATGGCTATCATCTTGTGATTGGTAATTCTCTCCACCTTTCTTCTTTGTTGGATCCCCTGTTTTCTGGGTCTGTCCTCTTCCTTGTTTTACTCCCTAATTTGAGTGAAGAACATTTTCCAACAGCTTTCTGAAAATGAGTGCATGGCAGATAAGTCTTTCATGGACTCTCACACATCTGGTCGTAGACTTATAGGCTGTAACTTGTCTCATCAGAAACATAAAGACTTGGTCCATTGTTTACTAGATTCCAATATTGCTATTCTATCTCATATTAATGTTCCCTCTGATTGTTTGAAGATATTCCCTATTCCCCGAGTACTGTCTTTTCTTGATGTGCCTTAATGTGGGTCTTTTTCCACCCATGGTACTGGGAATGTGATGTGTCTATTCAATATGGAAACATATGTTTTTCTATTCTGGGAACTTTTCATCACATTTTTTTGGGGGTAATTTTTTATCCTGTATTTCTGTTTTCTACTTCTGGCATATCTATTTTTAAAATGTTGGACCTTCCCTACTGTTTTCCAAACTCCCTTTTATTTTTCTTCTCCTAACTTCCATCTTTGACATTTTGTTTTTCATTCTGGAATAGTTTCTCAAGTTTATCCCCTAAATCTTTTATTGGATTTTTTTTCACTTCTACTATCATATTTTAATTTCCAAAATTTAAAAGAATTCCCTATTCTTGTTTCTGGGATACAAAACCTTTCCTTGTATCTTTGAGGGTGTTTATTATGGGTTGTTTTTTTTTTTTGAAGTTTTCTTTTTGTACATAATATTATCTTTTTTTGATGTTATTTTTTCTATTTGTTTTTGTCTGATATAAAATATTTAATTCAAACATCTAATAACATTGTGGTTGCACTAATATTTAAGAGCGGGTCTCAATTCTAATCTATTCTAGTCTACTCAATTCTAGTCTAGTTGATTGGTTCTAGTTGAGGAACTCCTGCTGTCATTTTCTTTTCTTTCTTTTTTTTTTTTTTTTTAGATTTATTTACTTATTTGACAGATGGAGATCACAAGTAGGCAGAGAGGCAAGCAGAGAGAGCAGGGGTGGGGGGAGCAGGCTCCCTGCTGAGCAGAGAGCCCCATGCCTGGCTCGATCCCAGGACTTTGAGATCATGACCTGAGCTGAAGGCAGAGGCTTAACCCACTGAGCCACCCAGGCGCCCCTGCTGTCATTTTCACTAGGTCTTTTAGGTGAGGCAGACTCCCTAAAGAACATTATTCCCTTCTCCTGTCTGGATGGTATTTGGCTGCTAGAGTTCTGCCAGGGATTTGAGTGGGAGGAGAGAGACCTGTAAGGTGAAGTGTTTCAACATGTAGTGTATTTATCCCGATTTGGGTTTGGTATTCTGTGTCCTGGTCTCCTGCAGGCCAGAGGAATTCTGTTTTATCCTCCCTAGGGTATAAACCTCTTTTCTTCTACTGGGGGAAGTATGGAGCAGTGACCTTACTTGGAAGTACAGGAAAAACACTGTGGAAGCCTAACTGTTCATAAGAGACTTGAAAATACTTCTGTGTTTTTAGCAGTAGTTTTATAACTAGTGTCAGAATTACCTGGTAGGACCACTTCTAAATTTTGCAGGAGAATACTGTAATGAAATTGGGATGATTTTTGCCATTCTATACTATTTGTCACATTAGGTAAAAAACAAAACAAAACAAAACAAAAAACAAACAAACAAAAAAAAAACAAAGCAAAACAAAACCCTAAATTTTAATTATCTACTTTCTAACTTCAAAAATGTTGCAATTGTGATCTCCTCCTTTTCCTTTTTCCTCTGGGTCCATATGTCTTTGTCCATTAATCCATTATTGGATGACTGAAAGTGGTATTCCCCAGTGAGGGACCCACACAAATCAAATAAAACCCATTTGATGGCAACTGAATTTAAAAGTAAAGATGTTTTAAAGAAATAGGTAATATGTGTGGCATATGTATATACTCTCTCCTATCTATACCGGCTTAAGAAAACCATGCATTTATTTCTTATTTTTTGAAAGAACAACTCAGTTCTATTGTTAAATATAAGCATTGGTTATATGTATGTGTGTGTGTGTGTGTGTGTGTATATATATTTATATATATGTATATACATACACATGTGTATGTATATACATATATATATGTATTCACTTTGCAATGAGCCATATCACGGCTTAACTCTCAATCTGAAGACTGAGCTTTACTGAGAAATGTCATTAAATTGCAGTTTGCAGATATATGTTTTATTTTGCCCAGTAGAATGTTCCTTCCAAGTTGGAATCATATAGTTTGTTTGTCTGTTCTCCAGTGGTACCACATGTAGAATTCCAAGTACAATAGGAGACTGCCTATACTTTCTGTCATCTGTAAGTCTAATAATTTATCGTAACTTTTTCTAATCTCAGATCCCAGAACTACAGAACACGACCACTAAAGTCCCCAGTGGCTTTTGGTATATGACAATGTCATAACTGAACCTATTTTCTTGACTAAACACTGTGTAGTTTTCATTAACTTACAAAAGAAATGAAATAAAAATTCTCTTTTGTTATTTACAAAACTTTTTTGTCAGTCCTGTGCCCTTTTCTCCATTTTTCTGCTCAATTGTTTTTTATGGTGCACAACATTGTCCTTTTTCTGTTTGTAACTATTTCTAAGTTGTTTGGGGAAAATATTTACATCTCCATGATTTTTTTAAAAATTTCAAGTAAAGGTTAAGGCACCCCCAACTGACTCTAAGGCTAGAATTTGAGAGAGACTTAGAACAACACAGAGAGCTTAAAAAGTAAAACAAAAAAACAAAAAAAAAAACAAGAAAAGTATAAAGAAAAAAGTTGTAAAACAGTGTAAAAGCATGCCCTTTACTCTCTAAAACTTGTACCTAGAGGAAAGGTATAGCAAAGAGGACTAGGAAGAGCCTGTCCAGCCACATGCACTCATTCTACTCAAATCTGTTTTTGATCTTCCTGTTTGTTTCTCCCCAAACTTAACAGCCATATTTAAAAAAAAAAAAAAAAGGATCTGGGTGTAAGTGGAATTAAAAAAAAAAAAAAAGCTTACCACTACTGAGAAAGTAAACTAACTTTTCTTCATCTTTTGGGTCCTGTCATGGTTAATTCTATGTGTCTGAATCAGTTGTGCCATGGGGCCCAGATATTTGGCCAAACATTATTCTGAATATTTCTATGAGGATGGTTTTGGATGAGATTCACATTCCTGTTGGTACACTTTAGGAAAAGCAGACTGCCCCTTGAAATGTGGGTGTGCCTCATCCAAGCACTTGAGAGAATGAACAGAACAAGACTGACCTTCCCTGCCTGTGCAAGAAGAAATTCTCCAGTGTGGCAGCTCTTGGACTTGACCCAGAACATGGGCCGTTTCCCTGGTGGCCCACATTACAGAGCCAATTCTTTAATATATACATAATATTAGCATAGAATATTATCATAACAGAATATATATTATATAAATTATATTCTATTTCCCTGGAGAATCCTGACTAATATAAGGCTTAATAGGTTATTTTTTAAGTGTGATGAAAAACTAAAATTGAGTCAATGTAAACACAGTGTGTGGCAGTCTTCTTCCTAGACACAGCAGTTATGAGTAATACAACAAAAAGTTCAGATTATTCCTCAGAGTCTGCCGTACTGGGTCTATCCAAAAGAACCTGCAAACCCATTGGTTAAAATTAAAATGGGAAGATGAAGAGTGAGGAAAGAAGGAAGGAGGTGGGAATGATGTTAATAGGCATTAGCCTATTAACCCATGGATATTTTCTAAACTCCCAACTACATAACTGTCTTTAGCCCTGTGAACTCGGGTGTTCTCTGTATTTCCCAGCTACCTGCTAGAGCTCCCAAACAATCTATGGAAAGTAAATGCAAATTCTGAAGATATCAGTCTGGTCTAAAACGTGGATAGAATTACTATTTACAAAAAATATCAGGCAGTACCATTCAAAGTCATTTTAAGAGAAAAGGCCCTGGCTACTAAAACCTGGGAAGTCTTTTAGAACAGTGAAGATAGTGAAGTGTTGAGGAAACTTTGATACTTACCTCCTTAATTTACCTAAGGAGATCCGTCCATGTTCCTATCATTAAAGAAAACTACTTACATGCCATGCATCCGTAATCCGTTTTATAAAATGAGAGTACACACACACAGACACACACAGGTATCCCCCACTTTCCAAATGCTTGCACTCCAACCCCTTTGCTTTTTCGAAAGACCTAGGTTAATGTCTGTTTTTGCTGACGGAAAGAAATCGGAAAAGGATTGCTGCCTCTATGAAGAAAGGTGTAAAGTGAAAACAGCATTCAGTGTTGATTCTGCAGAGACCTGCTACATGGGCAGGGCCCACCCTGAGCAGGGAGAGTGGCCCGGCCAAATTCCTGCCCCAGAAACTCCACTCAACATCTCAGCATTAAGCCGCCTTGGCTTTGAATTATGTCTGTGAGCTTCCGTGCTTTATCTCAATTTTTTGTGTGTGCATCTGTCAGCCCGAAGAGTCTTAAGGTATCAGAAAGGATAAGAAGGGTTATTTGGGGGGTCCTGGGAACTTTCAAAAATTCTTCCATATAAATTGATGGTTACTGCTTCTTTGCTTTACGTCATTTTGGCTTGGAAATGTTTTATAGGAACACTCCTCTTTCAGATAGTGAATATATATAGATATAGGTATATCTATATATATTCATGATATAATAATCATGAAAAAAGAAAATAGAGAAGGAAGCTGAAGGATTTAGGCTTTATCCTCCTGCAAACAGATTTGCAGTGTCTTAATACAAGCTAAAATGCACTTAATGAGACTTCCAGCTGTCTACTTTTCAATTCGCACTCACTGAATTTATTTAGAGCACCTTTTTTTTTTTTTAATTGCAGGCTAATTAAGACACCCTCGTTCTTTTTCCTTGATGTAGCTGCAATAGCTACTTTGCGCTTTTTCAGGTATGTTAGCAGATGACCCCATACCGTGGGCAGTCTATACAGACGGCAAGGAAAATACAAAATGGATACACATCAAATGGTGTGTTAAACAGTGAGCTCAAATGGTCTCATAAGGAACCAAGCCAAGCTGACTGGTCTTCTTATTGGTGTAGGTTTTCAGTTTTGCAGATGACATAAAGTCTTCTTTCCAGAAGAAATATAAGTGATGGACAGTAATAATTAAAGATCAAAAGTCATGGTTCTTACTTCCATTTCTGGTGAATTATTCTCAGTCAGCTAAAGGTTTCTTGACCTTCAAAGTTTCACAATTCTCTAACATAACCCCATAATATCTCTAAGCCCCCATAATACCAAATCAAAAGGAATGCTCTCCCAAAATTTAATATTCTTCAAGGGGAAATGAGCAATACGCATTTACTTTCAAAAAAGAAGGAAACTGGAGCCCATTAAACAAATTTCACCAAGAAAATGTATCTTTCTTTCATAGAGTTAGGGGAAGATAAATTTCTGCAAAGCTTCTCTGTGTCATGCCAAAAGGGTTATCGATGAAGTTATGAGGTTTACAATTTTAGATCTGCAAAAGGAATAGGTCTTTATAATGAGGTGGGCCTCTTTTTTCTGTGTTAAAGGTGGATTTTCATTTCTCACCCTCTCACCTTGCTGTGAGATCAGCCATTTTAAGACGGATTCTTGAGCTCGTGGATCTTGAGACATTACAGAGGTAAACTAGTTTTACTTTATTTAACAAATAGTTACCACATTTAATCATTACAGTACAGCAGCTGTTTGTAGAAAACTTCTTATTCTGATTTTATAGATGACAGAACTAGGGTTCTGTGAGGTTAAATATTTTGGTCAAGATCCCAAAACTCATAGGAGAGCGCCTGAGTGGCTCAGTGGGTTAAAGCCTCTGCCTTCAGCTCAGGTCAGGATTCCGGGGTCCTGGGATCGAGCCCCGCATCGGGCTCTCTGTTCTGCGGGGAACCTGCTTCCTCCTCTCTCTGTGTCTGCCTCTCTGCTTACTTGGGATCTTTGTCTGTCAAATAAATAAATCTTAAAAAAAAAAAAAAGATCCCAAAACTCATAAGGGAGAAAGCCAGGAATTAAACTCAGATCTATCACTGTTTACTCTTCTATGCCATCCTCTCTGGGAATATCAGTAATTTAAAGTAGGGTGCTTAAAGTATTATTAATTAGAAAAAAAATCTAAAACAAGTGGCTTTCTATACTTAGTGACCAGAAATTATAAACCTTTCCATTTATGCCCAAATATAAAAGCTATTCTGTACAATAAAAGAATAATCCCCTCTAAAGACAAGTTTTGGCAAGGAAAAATGCAGTCCAATTTGCTTGCATGACAAAAATAGAAACACATGTAATCTCAAATTAACTGTCTTTGTTTTCTGCAGTTCTATGCAAATGCAAATATGCTGAAGAACAAATCCTTGAAAGAGAAAAAATGTACATGTTGGCAACTGGTTGTCCTCATGTTTCTCTTAATTGATGAGCTCTCTCCCTGTTGGAACTCTTGCGACTGCTCAGATTCCCTGGCAGTAGCGTTCATGAAATTTCATCTAAATGATCTCTTCGTGGAGACCATGATGCTCGATCAGACATTCTGGCTAGCATACCAGGCTGCTGATCCCAATTCAGTGCCCAGAATTGCTGCTGCTGAGCCAAGCAACCCACCTCCTGAGCTGTTTCCTGCCCAGTCTGTGGTATCTCTGCCATTGAGTTTTCTAGATGGCTAGAACCCCTCTACCCAGAGCATGACAAGGAGCCAAGCGTACGCACAAAGGCCCAAGTGTTTACCAACACAAGGACACATCCTACAGATAAGTAGAGGCTCTGATGAGCAGAACCAATGTCTGCACATGAATGTTTAAGTCAATTATGATGAACAGCTGTTTTATGAGAGGCCGTGACTATTCAGAACGTCACACACGGTAACCATCACAGAAACGGTGACGAAAAATTGTGTATGGGGGGGCGACTAAAATAATAAAATAATTCTCTCCTGCTGGTTTAACATCACATGGAACAATAGTCTCACACATATACCGAGAATATACGACATTTACATTATTAAAGCATCCCGCACTTTGAAAACCGAAATCGCTGGAGGAAGTCTCCCAGGATTAGAGCTATCGCCAGAAAAGGACAGGGAAATCTAGATCTGCAAAACAGATGAACCAGGAAGGAGGTAATTCATGATAAACTCATTAAGCTTTCTTAAAATTAATGAGGCGTTCAACACATGCCACGTCCCCAGGATTACTGACACCACACCTACTTCTACTCTAGACTGTGTTTACTGATTCCTGACTTGGCTGCTATCTTCTCACCTCCTCCAACTTGCCATTCACACCACAACCAGACAAACCTACTAAAAGCACTACTTTGTTTGCATCACTACCCTGTCTTAAAACATGTATGCCCTTCCTGCTCCCACTGCTGCTATCACGTAATATGGATATCTAGATTCCCCAACCCAAACGTTATTGCTTCAGTGAGGTTTTCTGGCATTTTTTACCTCCCTTCTTAACATAAGCCCTATGCTCTCACTAATAGACCTGTATGCTAATAGAGTTGCCATGAGACGTGTGTGGCTATTTAAAATTCAATTTAGGAACGCCTGGGTGGCTCAGTTGGTTAAGGGTCTGTCTTCGGCTCAGATCAGGATCCCAGGGTGCTGGCCTCGAGTTCTGCATCAGGCTCCTTGCTCAGAAGGGAGCCTGCTACTCCCTCTGCCTGCCACTTGAGCTGCTTGTGCTCTCTCTCTCTGACAAATAAATAAATCAAACCTTTAAAAAAATTTAAAAAATCAATTTATAATAGGTAAAATTAAAAATTCAGTTCCTCTATTGCGCTAGCCGCATTTCCAGTCCTCAATGGCTACTGTACTGGACAGGGCCAACTGTCTCACATTTTCTATTCTGTTCCCCCCCTCCTTATATATTCCAGTTAGAAATGATCTCCACCTCTTTTGACCCATTTGAGTTTTGTTGTAACATTCACATTTCAATTCTGACACTGCCCCTTCAAAGAAATCTTGGTATTTTCTTTCTAATTTGGGGGGGGAGGGTAATGAGAGAAGAGAGGCCATATAGCTCTGTTCTCAGAGAGCCTGTGCATTATAGTCACTCAAAGTGTATTTTTTAAAATTTTTTAAATTTCATTTCTTTTCAGCGTAACAGAATTCATAGTTTTACAGCACACCCAGTGCTCCATGCAATGCGTGCCCTCCATAATACCCACCACCTGGCTCCCCCAACCTCCCACCCCCCCGCCCTTTCAAAACCCTCAGGTGTATTTTATTTTTTTTAAGATTTTATTTATTTGACAGAGGGAGAGAGAGATCACAAGCAGGCAGAGCAGCAGGTGGGGGGGGGCAGGGGGAAACAGGCTCCCTGCTGAGCAGAGAGCCCAATGTGGGGCTCAATCCCAGGACCCTGAGATCATGACCTGAGCTGAAGGCAGAGAGGCTTAACCCACTGAGCCACCCAGGTGCCCCTCAAAGTGTATTTTTATTTTTATTTTTTTTAAGATTTTATTTATTTATTTGTCAGAGAGAGAGAGAGCGAGCACAGGCAGACAGAGTGGCAGGCAGAGGCAGAGGGAGAAGCAGGCTCCCTGCCGAGCAAGGAGCCCGATGTGAGACTTGATCCCAGGACGCTGGGATCATGACCTGAGCCGAAGGCAGCCGCTTAACCAACTGAGCCACCCAGACATCCCTCAAAGTGTATTTTTAAATAGCAAACTATAATTCACATTTTTAAATGTTGCCTCTTCTCGTTAATCATAAGAAAACAGCATCTTGTCTACCTTTTCCATTTATAAGGAGAAAACAACGAGAGAGGAGGTGTGCGGAGATAACAGTCAAACTGTTTAAGGAGTAGCAAGGCACTGACTCATCAGAGTGGAACTGGCTTTAGCACCAGAATGGGATCCTAAAGCTCCCCTACTCCTTATTTTCTGAATGTTGGGAAGATCCAAGAGGTTCCACAAAGAACTGGGACAGCCAGGAAAATATGGGGCTTTAAGGCTGTGGCTGCTTTTTCTAACAGGATGGCAGAGTTTCAGTATTTTCATACCTGTGTTTACTGAATAGTTCTGGTGATATATTATCCCAGAGTCACACAGTTACTAGAATTTGCAATAAATTAATTTTTATACAGCTTTTCAAAACATATCTTCTGTGCCACCTAAGATACCTTCTGAGACATTGAGGCAAAAGTCTTTCAACTGCTAAGTAAGCCTGTGATCTTTGTACCATTGGTATAACGTCACATGCATTTGTGCGCAGGTTACAACATTCTAGAAAACTGCTCCCTCAGATGTTGCATTTGGGGTAATTGATGCTTTAGGCCTAAAGATCTTAATAAGCTGACACATTTATTTTCAGAAGTGCCTGGAAGGGGTGCAATTCTAAAATAATATGTTCCAACCTGGCTGATTGGCTAATAAAATAAAAGTAGTTTGTAACAAATAAACAAGTAAAGGATATGGCATGCCTTGCACAGCTTTTAACACAAATGGGTAAAATCACTTCACTTCTTTCATAGCTTCTTTTTTTTTAAAGATTTTATTTATTTATTTGATAGAGATTACATGTAGGCAGAGAGAGAGAGGAGAAAGCAGGCTCCCCGCTGAGCAGAGAGCCCTATTTGGGGCTTGATCCCAGGACCCTGGGATCATGACCTGAGCCGAAGGCAGAGGCTTTAACCCACTGAGCCACCCAGGCGTCCCACTTCACTTCTTTCAATAAAAACATCTTGCACCCAAAATAAAATGCTTGATGCTTATACAAAAATGGCATGCTTTTGTATAAAAATTTATGATTGCTCTTGTTGCCAGCAGTTAAAAAGTTACTTTTTTAAGTGGCCAACCATAGTTGTACCAGACCAATAGATGATATCATTTTTTGCCCTAATCTGCCAGTTTTAAGTAATGTTCAGTTTTATTTAAAAAAAAGCACTAGTTCTTTATCAATTTTTCTTTATAAATCACTTGAAGTAACTCCATAAAGAAAACAATAAACATAACTGACTTGTTAAATTATCTATATTCCAGTGGTCATTTTATATCAATATTCTTTAAGTGTTCCTAGATCAGGAACCAGAGAGGTATCTGGGTTTTTCTTTACATTTCCCCACTCACACGGTTCTTACTCTGACTCTACTTACTTATGTTTTATCGTCAATTTTAACAAATCAAGCTGACCTCCCATCTCACAAAAGAAATGATTTGGAACAGCACAAGAAAGTGGGAGACTCCTCTAGACTAGCCAGTGACAATGGGGAGCAGGGACAGTTAGCAAACTGATCGTAAGGAGAAGGCTGAGCAGAGGCAGACCACAATAAGCAGAAAAGGTAAATACTTAAAAAGCAGACATTCAAGGTCAATGGGAGTAGGAACGAAGAGTCTCAAACATTTTGATAGCTCCTGTAGGCACCACTGACTTCCAGTACAACATAATGATAGACACAAAATCTTAACAACTGACTACTATCCCCCACCACTTCTCATAACCGGAGAGACTGCACGCCGTTTAGATCATTTCCACTACATCACAGTTATTATGGAACTCTGTTTATTCAAGATGTTAACATTTCCCCCTCAAATATGTTACTGAAGACATTGGCATCACAACCTGAGTATTAGTATTAAATAGAGCTATGGAATGACACATCCTTAACATTTCTTGAAGTCTGTGAAGGAGGAGGAGAGTGCTCAGGAAGGATGATGAAGACAAAATTAAAGAAGAATCCTCTTGTATTCCTGTCTGTGCAGGCAGGGAAGGACGTATTTAGATATTTTCTATTTTCTTTCCGTATATTCATACTGTTAGTGCTTCAGGCTTTAGCAGAGGCACATGTCTTTGTCTGTCTGGGCTGCTCTAATGACAATACCACAGACTGTGGGGGTTTAAACAACAAACACGTATGTTTTCCAGTTCTGGAGGCTGAAGTTCAAGATTAAGTCACCAGCAAACTCCGGGTCTGGTGAGAATCCTCTTCCTCTTTTCTGATGATGATCTTCCCAGTGCGTCCTCACGTGGGATCCTCATGTGGTAGAAAGGGCAACAGAACTCTGAGGTCTCTTTTATAAGGACCCTAATCCCATTTATGAGGATTCCACCCTCATGACCTAATCACCTCCCAAAGACCTCACCTCCACATACCAACATTTTGGGAATTGGCTGTCAACATATGAACCTGAGAGGGGCACAAACATTCTATCTATAGCAGCTGTAACTTCTATGAATAACACCATGGCCATGAAGCAGTTTATACAAAACTCACTATGGGATAAGGGACTGACCTTATATGTGGGGATAGCAGGTGGGTTTTGTTGTGAGGATGCTCTCTGCCTTAGTATATCTACTTTCCAACTAGTCAGGGTTTTTCGTTATGATTTAGCATAAACAATTGGTATATTTTATTATTGGATTTGCCCAAATATTAGGACAAATATTTTTAAATAATTTCAATTGTTTTTCATGTCATAAAGCAGATTTCTTTTTCTATTCTTGTACTATTTCTTAGAAAGTTTGCATAGGTTATTTCTAGGTAGATATGAATCACTACCTTGTAGACTACACTATAGTTAACAAGATCCTTAATTTTAAATTTTATCATCTAGTTGACTGAAAAACAAGTTGTAGTGATACTCAACTGAAAAAAAGAGAAAAGGAAAAACAAAGTTAAAATGGTAAAGTAAGTGGGAAAAAAATTACAAAATTGAGTGGATGAGATTGAGGAATCAAGATAAACCAGATTGTATCATTGGAACATTAGAAGGATATCAGAAGAATAAGTGGAATATGTGAAGTAATCTAAGCAATTTATAAGAAAGAAGCTATATAAATCCAAGGTATCATAAAAAAAAAGACTCCCATGACCGCTTATGCCTCAGAATATTTTCTTATTGGGGTGGGAGAGGGGATGAGAGAACTAAATGTGTTTATGGAATTTTTTAAGTTCACAAGATGAGTTAGTTCCCTAATAAATGCTAACAGAAAATAAAAGTACTCCTTCAGAGGCTCTCTCTTCTAGAATGAACAGATTGAAAATTTAGTACCCTATATGGCTTTAACTAGTTAACTTCCATACACCAGGTTTGCTGTTCCTTCAGAGCAAAACACTCCTCATACAGAGATCTGCTACTCAGAAAGCACTTTATAAATGGACACACCTAATTGTAATCACTCCCGCATGCTGAGAGTACTTTACACTGGACACTTTAATACATCATCTCTAGTTAATTAAACAATCCTGTAAAATGGGAATGATGACTAGTCCCATTACATAAATTGAGACTCTGAGACTCAGAGGAGTCAAATTACTTTTGTAAGTTCACACTGCCAGTGAAGCGGTGGATTCAGGATTTGAACCCACCTATCACGTATGGCTTTCAACAACTGACTCTATATAGATTGGCACATAGCACAGACAGAGATTAGGAAATGCCATTGTTTTATTTACTATGGATCTGTCTCATTACTCATGGGATGTTTTCAGCTCACAGAACAGACTCTGTTCTGTGTGTTGAGCACACAGCAGTGATCAAGACAATGTTCCTAACATCATGGATCTGACAATTAGACATTATTTAACACACACACATACACACACATCCAAAAAACCATGTCAGATTACTGACCATGGTCAGTTAAAAGAAAAAAAAAAAGAAAATGGCCTCCCATTTCTTATTTAGTTTTAAATTTTTGCTTTTTATTAGTGAACTACAAGATAGTTCATGGTGAGTGTTTGGCATGTGGGATTGTTACCATCCCAGCGGTCCTCACCTATGACTTGAAAATACGGGAAGACTGTAAGACAGACTGACTCTACATCATGCTGTCACCTGGGTCAACTATGTTAGCATGTGGGTCCCTGCTGCAGCCCTCATTTTCCTCCAGGAGTTTTTTTCTCTCCAGACTTATGATACTCTGCGTTCTCCCTTACCTCTTCACAGCCCCTAATTTCATAAGGAAACTATCTAATTCAGTCTCTTTTATATTAAAACATAAAGGACACGCCATATCCTTGGGTTATGCCTCTCAGGATATTTATTTTATCAAAAGGAATTGATTTATAATGGGCCAAATTTAGGGGCAATTTACTGAGGCATGAAGATTTCCTGCCTCCTTTATTCTACCTAGACACAACTTAACATGTACAAAGCTATGCTTCCATAGTCAAAAGTCATCAAAGGCAGAACCATACAACTTGCCATTATTTTTTTTTTTTTTAACTCTGGGACCAGCAGGTCAGTGAAACATCACATCAAGGCTACTCTTCACACTCTGCCTTGTCCTAAAGCACAAAGCAACAGATGTGATCACATCAGTGGATTATACTTATGTAACAGGGAACCTATAGCTGGACAAATTGAAAACTAAAGGCTTTAAGAGAGGACAGGGATATCTTTCAAGCAGTGTTTTTGCACAGCAAAATGTCCCATGAGTCACCCTTCTCTGTGGAGGACTATCGGACAGTGACTTCAGCCCAGCATTTCTTGAGAACTGTTCTGCATAACTTAGACTCATACCTGAACACTTTGTGGAATAACTGAATTCCAATAACCTCCACAGATAAATACATCACCTTTATTCAAGGGACACCAGATACTCAATATAACACTGCCCTTTGGAGTTCATGATTGAGATGTCCTTGAAAGTAAGATTACCTGATGAAGATGCCACTTGACTGCAAAAGTAAATAAGCCTCCTTTGCCATGACTCAAGACAGAGTCACTGTGTTTAATCTTGTTCTGCATAGTCCACCACTTTCACATCCCCAAAATTGTATACCATAGCAAACAAACGAACGAACAAAAAACCTAAAAAATACCCAAACCCCACAACTTTAATATTTGCGAGTAAAATAGTTATTTATTTTCTGGTTCCTTAGAACTAAGTGAATGGATTCTGTTTCAAGTCAAAGAACAATGACACAGTAAAAGCTGAACAGTCTTAAACTTAATAAAGTAAAGACAACTCAGATCCAGATTATTGATGTGTATACAGAATCTGCTTCAGCTTTGCTGCTTTTTGTTCACCAAATGAAATACCTTACACGTGTACCCTGGTTCTATTTTTGATTATAATTCTACCCCATCTGGGCACCTTTCAGTGAAAACGCACAAAGATCGCCCTTACACCACAACTCCAGAAGTCCACTTAGGGATATTTACAGCAGAGCTGTGCTACCTCAAAATTTGATTCCAACATTCCCCAAACTCTTGTAATTAAGTTTCTAATTAAACAAAATTTCCTGAATTTCATAAGAAATTCATGCCAAAATGTAGTGCAGTAACATGTCCATTCCCCTGAACCCCATAGTGGAAAATGTCACAGGTCATATGCCTGTGAAACTTTTTGTCACATTATTGTTTTCTTCTAGGAGCTAAAATGATGCATGAGCCGGTATTGTAGCCTGAAATACTCATAGCAGAGAAATCTTTTTGAGTATTTTGCTATTTGTTGTTCTATATCTTGGGAGTCAGAAAACAGATGAGCCACTTCCTTGACAAATGAAGTATAGAGAACAAACTGCAAACCTTTATACATATCCACCTTTTGATGTTAAAATATTGTATCAACAATCAACAATTTTTCAGGAAAAGGAAACAAAAAATGTACATCATAAAAGAGGAAAAATTAAGATTTAGCTTAGAAGAGAAATAAATGGTCAGCTGTTTCCTAGAATTGCCAGTTTCTTAAAATCATTACTAATACAAAAATTTAAATAGTTGTCTTCTCAGAATAAGAGCCCCCTTGATTCATACTGACATATACTTAGGGAAAGTCTAATCTTTATATTAAAATCATGGACTGTTAGAATGCAATGTAGTTTTCGCTACAGACTTCTAAGTCTAAGGTATGGTCACAAAACGAGTATGTGCTTATGAGTGAGTGAGCAAGTGTGTGTGTGAGAGAGGGAGAAAGGGATAGAGAGAGACTGAGACTCACTACAGGTGCACATTAAAGGACAGACCTACGCCCCCCTGAAATTTTATGTTAAATTTAACTTGTATAATAATTGAATTCCAATAACAACTTTAGGTCTGAGAAAAGGTACATAGCTTTCATCTGATACTAAATGGAATTTATGACTTACCCAAAGTGCCGGAAGCCACTTTACATCTCAGTTTTTGTTTCAATGCATTGAAATGTACAGTTAGAGTGTGCCATTACATCTTCTAAGAGAGCCACTGCCCCTCGCAGGCCCAGATCCAACGCTGACTATGGCATTGAATCTTCTGTGTTTAACAGTAGCTGCTGCTGCTGGTTTTCAGTTCCTACTTACTGAACCATCATGAGTGAAGCCAAAGATGATGATGAAGCAGAAAACGGGATGAAACTATACTCTCTACTCTCTTGGGAGATCATCATGAAGAGAGTCCAATCGTTCACCCAAGATATTTTTTTTCTATTCAGGTGACTATTGCAGGCCTCTTCACTGTAACCCTACATGGGCAGATTCTGAGATTTTAGGAGATAGTAATATGATTTCTCAATACATCTCCTAAGAAAGGTCTGAAATTGCTCTGGACTAGGAGTAGTAACACCTGAATTTAAATTCCAGCTCCATCTCTCCCTACTGGAGGGACATAAAGAAATATGCTTAACATCTTGGGCTTGTTTTCCTCATTACCCACCCCCGGCCCTGACACACAGTATCTATGTGAAGTGATGGATATGTTAACTAACCTTATTTCAGTAATCTTTTCACAATATATAAGTGTATCAACTTACTGCCTTAAACTCTCACAATGTTATGTGTCAATTATATCTCAATAAGCTAGAGCAAAAATGAGGCATGAAGCTTTTATAAACGGCATTTTAAGACCATCCAATGCACTGGAATCAAGAAGTTGGATCCTCTTAGTTTTTCCAGTATCTTTGGACTATTGTAAAATAACTTCATGATGAAATCTTTCACATAAAGAGCATTTAAAAAAAAACAAGATAACATAGGTGCAACATTTATTCATTTCTCAAACTGCAACAGAACCAATAAATGCCAAGTAATACAAGGCAATATGGGGAGAACGATTGATGATTAAGTTTCTCTTTTGAGGAATTCATTGTCTAACTGAGAAGAAAAACTTGTGAACAGATTTTTGCCCAGCTGGGATGGGAACACAACAAAAATGGTGCAATCAGGCTTCAGAGAGAAGGGAACAGCCTATGGAAGGGACAAAGGCTTTCTTCTGGGAAAGAGGACGGAAAGGAATTCCTAGCAGTGGAAATAGCAGTGAAGGGTCAGGAAGGTTCCATCTCATTTCCCCTATATTCAGGAGATGGCAAAAACTTTGATGTGGCTGGAAAGGGACTTTAATGGAAAGTAATAATAATGCGATATGGGTTTTATACAGGTAATGAACACATGATTGAGAATCACTTTGCTCCCAGTCTAAGGAATTTGATCCACACGCTAAAAGTGTATCAAAATCATAGAGACTAATTTTCAAATGGCTCCAGGTTGCTGCTCAGAGAAGTGGGGATGGAGAAGAGCGATGGTAAATTCAGAATCTGCTTGCTTGAGTATCTCAACAGTAGGTACGCATTCTCTCGGCTGGTTTAGGAACTGGATTATATTAATTCAATTAACTTTTGCCCATTGATGATCCCTTAATAGCAGA
Source organism: Mellivora capensis (assembly GCA_004024625.1). Taxonomy (NCBI): domain Eukaryota; kingdom Metazoa; phylum Chordata; class Mammalia; order Carnivora; family Mustelidae; genus Mellivora; species Mellivora capensis. Next base: position 25,542 of record PISX010003945.1, read on the forward strand.
GTATGAGTACTGTACAGTGGCTCTATAGTTAGAAGTCAAACATCACTTAATGGTATTATAAAAACTTTTCTTTCTTTTTTTTTAAGATTTTATTTATTTATTTGATAGAGAGCACGAGTAGGGGGAGTGGCAGGCAGATGAGAGGTAGAAGCAGGCTCCCCGCTGAGCAGGGAGCCTGATTCATGCTCCATTCCAGGACCACAGGACCATGACCTGAGCTAAAGGCAGATGCTTAACCCACTGAGCCACCCAGGCTCCCCAAAACTTTTCTTTTCTACTTTCTGTTTCCGTTTCTTTTGTACTTTATAATTATTGATCAGAAAGAAGACACTACTTACAAAGCCCTATTTATAACACGGCAGTATTTGTGACTAGGGAAAACAGTTTCCTTGCTTTTAAACAAGTGCATGTTCTCACTGAAAAAGAAACAATTTTAAATTAGAAGAATGGCCTTATGTTATCAGACATTATAGCTATAAATTCTGTTTAAACCAACTACTCTGCTCTAAGTACAAAGATCAATCTTTGTCGTCCTTAGGTTTCTTGGTGAATGCTAATTAACATTCCTCAGTATAACCTTAACTGTAACTTGCTGGTCCTCCCTGAAGGTCAACACACTATATTAAGAAAAATATGTACAAAAAATAATAAAAGAAAAGAAAAAGAAAAATATGTACACATCTCTGGTTGAGTTAAATCAAACATATCCTATTTTTAGAAAGTAAGTATAATAGGTTAAGTTAAGAACTCTGGTGTGGCCTGGAGATTAAAAGGTTGTTTGCTTCCCATCTAAACAATACTATCGGAGAATGACAATACATAAACAGATGGTAGAAAGAATGGATTTAAGAGAAGGTGGAACAAAGACAGTGGGATTTCTTTTAAGATGCATTTATTTGTAAATCAATGTTTAAATAATGAAAGTTCTTATTTGTTTACATAGGGTATCAACTCCGCAGTATTTAGGAGTTTCGACTGACTATTCTTTATGGATGTGCCACAAAAGACCTTAAGCCCAGGGTCTGGGCAATGTGAGAATCCCGAGAATTAGCATCATTTCTATATTGTGAGATTTCTTTTTCCTGATTCCTGGCCTTCACCTGATACCTTCATCATTGGCCCTCCTTTCTTAGACCCTGAGAAAAATACGTATTTCACTAGAGTACTTTAAGAAGATGCATTCCTGAGGCACCTGGGTGGCTCAGTGGGTTCAAGCCCCTGCCTTGGGCTCAGGTCATGGTCCCGGGGTCCTGAGATCGAGCCCCACATTGGGCTCTCTGCTCAGCAGGGAGCCAACTTCCCTCTCTCTCTCTCTGCCTGCCTCTCTGCCTACTTGTGATCTCTGTCTGTCAAATAAATGAGTAAAATCTTTAAAAAAAAAAAAAAAAGAAAGAAAAGAAGATGCATTTCTGAAGGGAGTAATGACCTAAAGTGATACCCGTTTTCCTTTAGCCTCATTGAGACCGCATAGGCCATTCATTACTGACAAAACAGTACTTTGGGGCTGGTTATCTTTTAACCCACTGAGCCACCCAGGCGCCCCGGGGCTGGTTATCTTTTATACTAAACTCTGAACCTATGGAAGGAAATTTGTGAACGTAAGCAACAAATAACATCTCCAAGTCAATTACGGGAGGTAAGGGGGGAAACAAAGTTTGCGGAGAAGAGTCTGAAGATTTTTAACAATTGTGTTAATTTGCAAAAAAAAAAAATATGATCTTGCGCAAGTCATTGGATTAATATATTTTTATAAATCAAATGATCACAAAAACAGAAAGGCTGCCAAAGCAAGAGGTGGTATCTATCAAGGACATTAGTGGATCCAGTTTTTCACTAGTGACTATCTTCTAGGCCCATTTCATTGCACAGATTTTGATAAATTGTACTGGATTAATGACTGTACTTTTTCCATAAATAATGGTGAACTGGTTTAGGAAGGAAAAATTCAAGAAATGCTAAGTATACCTCTATCTACACATCACTTGTTTGTGTAAGCCAGAGAGGAAAGAGCTAGAGCACATTATAAATGTGATCACGCATCAATGATATGTCACTTCTGGAAAGCTGGGCAGGCTGTTAACATTCCTAATGTTCACATGGGGTTTGTAGAGCTGGATCTGGCTTTTATAGGATAGATGGGCACATGAAAATCCATGACCTAATTGCCATAGCAAAAGAAATATTACAAATGTGGGTATGTCTTTGAGTCACAAGAAACAGAATCATTCAACAAATATTGTCTCTTTTGTTTTTATGAAACTTGTAACTGGGGAGAGGGATTTTGGAGTGGATAGAGTTTGAGTACCAGTACTAAATTCAATTTGGCAAAATATGTTAGGACAAGGAAGGGTTCAATCTAAAACTTCTTTCCATTACTTTATCCATGTCATTTGGAGGAACAGCCACGTAATAACTATCCTGCAAATAACAAACAAAAAGCTATGCAATTAGGCCTTAAAACAACGTTAGCAAAGCCTTAAAAGTTAAGATTTTAGCAAGATCTCCATTTTTTAAAAATTTATGTAATTCTCTTACATCAATTGACAATGACCACCACAACCTCCCCATTCACCACCCCACAACCCACAAACACACTGAATAGATATCCTACAAATTAAAGATCTCTGCAGAAGGAACACGCTGGTAAGTTTATTTTAGCTCTTGACCACTTGCTGTTTTTAGTGTAAAAATCACAGCAACCATGGGGGGAAAAGTGACACATTAACTGAAGAAATACAATGTTGTATGGTTATACTGTCCACTAAATCCTCTGAGATGCACAGCATGTTTAAGGTCAAGAATGCCCAGCACTTTGGCATCCAAACGATCCTTTATCAGAGGATATAGGAAAAGATACCTTTATTATATTTTGATGATCAACATTCAGCAAGCTCTGGAAAGCAAGAAAGGACAACAGTTTGGGATTTTAAGAAGCAAACGAAGCCATGACTCACGTTGACATTCCAAATACTGGTATTTTTCACTTGGCAGCAGTGTGTAAGGATTGTCCTGGAGTGACACTTTAACCTTTTATAAAGTAAACATTCTTTTCCCCTTAAACCAAATAGATTCCTGCTGCCCCTTAGACACTCTAAATAGATGAATAAATCAATTCAATTGCTGGAGAGGGAGAGAAAAGGGCAACACAGCTCCTCTGTTCTTTTAAAATTGGAAGAAGGTGGTATTGAAGGTGCTGCCATGTAACTGGGAAGGGGGTGAGAAGGAGGAAACTCGAGTAGCTGGCATTGGCTATAATAAATGTTAGTTGTTTTGCTTCTTGGCACCCATCTACCCAACAGACATATTCTAGAAGTTTCTTACAGTCAGGGAATATTCTGTGTGTGTGTGTGTGTGTGTGTGTGTGTGTGTGTGTGTTGACCAAGGACTGCATCATTCACCACTGAATTCAGGGGTGAGGGTGGGGGTCAAACCAACTCCGAAAAGTAAAAATTATACTGGAGAAATGAATACCTCTAGCTACCTGTAAGCACGTACACATGTCCGACTACACTGTTTTTACCTTTTTTCTAGGTATGTACAAGAACTCCCAAAGATTAAATCACTCAAGATGTAAAAAGGAAAATCCAAAAGCCTAAACCCAAGATTCATGTAAATCACACAGTAAATTAAATCATATACACATGGAAACCAACATACAGATGGACTCTATAATCTGTGTTCATTTTTATGTTTTCATGTTAACAAACATGTCTTTGTAACCATGTCATTGTCACTGTACTACTTTTCACTACTTTATTCTACTTTTCCTTTATAATCTTTCAGTTAAACAATTATAAATACATGAACATTATCTTCATATTGGCCCTATTACTTGGGTTGCTGGATATCCTATATGTATATACACATGTTCTACAGAACTTTGCTTCATACCCTCTATTGAGTTTGTCAGGACACTCTTAATGTCCTATATTCAGCTTTTTTTCAATAAATTATTAAAAGCTTAAAAAATATTTTAAAACATCTTTAGTGGTGCTTAAATGGTTTAAGAGCTGTCCCTGAGAATCGCACCTCCATGCATGAAGATCTGGACGATGCCTTATGGTCTCTCCTACGGTTGGACTGAGAGAAGATCACACTTAAAAGTATTTAATTCTCATATTCAAGAAATAAAAGAGGACTTGTTGTTTGCCTAAAGTCCCAAGTCAGAGATAACTCTTGATCAGCTCACAGCCTCATTGCAGGGGTCATGCTTCTGAAAGTTCACCATCAATAGGAGGTTTACTCCACGGACCAGATAACCAGCTAAATTCCACCCATTCCTAAACGCCCCAGCTTCTGAAAGTCTACCAAGCCCTGAAAACCAGGCTTCCAAAATATTTATATGAAATCAGTCTGGCTTCATTACAGACTGTGCCTTACAAATATAGCTCTCCTTTACAGCAGTGAGAAGTCGGCATCAGCCATCAGACTCAATTATTATGAGTTTGCAGGCCTTTCATTGGTTCTCCTGTGTTTATGGATAGTTTTTAATTGGACTTGAGTGACAGACACAATGACATCCTGATACGAGATTATCATATCAATCTTTTCAATTCTTCTAGTGATTGATAATGTCAAATTTTTATTTATAAATACAACATAAACTTGGTCAAAATGCAGGTATGAATTTTTTGACAATTCTTTAAAACAATGGACAATTATTAAACAAGGGAAAAGGGCTTTTTAAAAAAATTATTTATTTATTAGAGAGCGAGCGAGCAGGAGCAGAAGGGAGAGGCAGAGGGAGAGGGAGAAGCAGGGAGAGGGAGAAGCAGGCTCCCTGCTCAGCAGAGAGCCTTAATGCGGAATTCGATCCCAGGACCCTGGGATCATGACCTGAGTCAAAGGCAGACACTTAGCCAACTGAGACACCCAGGTGCCTGGGAAAAGAGCTTTTAAAGTTGTTTGTGTAGGATATAATGGCTCAGTCAATATAAAAAATGAGGGAAAGTCAGATAAAAGCCAACATATAATACAGATAAGCTGAGAGATATGTGATTTCCTTAACTAATACTGAAGAAAAGTAATAACAAAATTCAAAAGATAAAATAATCACAGCAGAAGTTGCAATGGCATCCACTACGTATATCATTGTTTTTATAGCTTGCATGCCTGAATATTATTGCTACGGAGCATTTTCTGATTCTAAAACTGTAAGCAGATTTTCAAGTGTCAAAATGAAATCTACTACAAAAATAAAAAATGCATCAGCTACATTTACTTTTACAGAGATTATCAAAGATTTAAACACCTCACCTTTTTATCAGATAGCCAGAGATACCAACTTCTACAATGAAGAAAAAAAAAGTTTGTTTTTCTGTTGCTTGTGCAGTATTTTTCTTCTGAAAAAGGCTTGCTTATAAGGCTCTCACAAGGAAAACCCTTCCAGATGAGACTTCAAAAAGAACAGCCATTTTTTGCAGAGGCTCTTATTGAATTAGAAGTTAATGAGAAATGAAAGTACCCCTTTCAGTGGGTATAATACAAATTTGCTGGATGTTTATATAAAGGTGCAGAGATTATTTATTCAAAGGTGAAGCCAAATATGAATGTTTTTATGGGAAGTGTTGGTTATTTTCCCCATCGTTCTGCCTTATACTGATGAACCAGTATTTCATGCTCTTCCTATGGACAGCCGGACTACCTGGGATGAAGACTTTCTCTTGCTTCATCATTTATAGTGTTTAAACTGATCAATTAAAGGTTTTTTATGACTCTGTTTACACGAGGATCCTTCAATTCTCAAATTCAAAAACCTGTTGGCTCCTTAACAAATGCACTTGAGAACCTCTTAGTGTGTTTGAAGCACTGAAATCACACTTAAATTCTGAAGAAAAGGCTCCCAAATTCTTGTTAACATTTTTAATAACCCATTGAGTGAAACTTACTTATTTCTTGTTCACAGTCCTCAATGTGTCCTCAGCAAATTGAAAGAAAACAAGTATCTTGCTAGAAAGAACTAAAAAGAAGGTAGAAAACTACTATCTGAAGTAGTATCTTTCTAAAAAGAACTTGTTGAATGTGTTAAAGAAAGAACTGACCAAAATTTATTTCTTTAAGTGCCAAGGCTATTATTAAAATGAACTCTACTATATATGAAAAGGACAAGAAATTCCAACTTGAAATGAATAATTATTATGGCTTTTGCCACGAGATTTGTTTGAAACAGATTTCAACTCCTGAAGAATTCAATTTTTTAAGAATTCAATTCTTTACATACATATTATTTAATAATCACTATTATTGGAATCATTGCAGTGTTGAAGAGAAAGGAAATATAAATTTATGACAAAGTTATCTTTTTCTGTTACTGGACAACAGTTTTAAAAGTCTTTGGTTATGAGATACAGAGTAATACTGAAAAATGGAAAAGCTAATTAATGGTATAAAGATGGTATTATGTGCTTCAAAAAAAACAAATTGAAGAACCGCTCTCAGAGTCGTTAACTTTATGCCAATATACGTTCGGAATCCTGGCTCATAGTGGTAATGTTGAGCATACTTTCTCTTTAATGAATTTTCAATGGACAACATAACTAAAGAAGTTGGGTGGGACCACTGCCAAGATATGTTACAATTTAAATTGAACAAAGCCAGTAATTGCAAGAAATCTTATAAGAAAATTCTGCAAAACACGGAACTGTTGAGGCAAATAAAATTAAGACAAGAAGTGTAATTTAGATGCTTACAGTTTATTTCAGATAAGCAACAAATGATGTTTCAGCGTAAGTATGTACCACAAATTATTTTTATCTTTATGTATCTATCCAAAGGCAACTAGAAATAATTTTAATTTAACTGGGCATCCTGTATTCCATTTGCCTCATCTGGCAACCCTGATTTTAATGTTGCATCTTGGATTGGGGTTTCTTAGACTGAGTGTATGATATAATTCAAACCCCAGGACTCCACGAGAGAGGGGCTATGGATGCTAATTATGAGGGAAGATTATTCATATTAAGGATATTAATTTTTCCCACCAAATTCCAACAGAGATAGACAGCTTTTGTGGTGGTTGTTGTTGTGGTTCATCTGGAAAGCATTCCTCCTTTCAGTTGAAGGTTGTCATTTTTGAGTACCTGACTTCACTTGTATGCGGTGGGAGGACTGTCTCGGCTGCAGCTCACATACTTATCAAGTTCAAATCCTATTCCACGGAGGGGCTGACAACCAGTGAAGCTTGACATTTCTGGGTTGGATGCACTTCCAGGACAGCCCTGGATTTTCTGGGTGGGCTTTTCCACTTTTATTGTGTTATTTATTATGTTTTTGTTTATGTTTCATGAGGATTTTGTTGTTATTTTTGCAAGTCATGGAGAACTCCCTTTACATTCTTGTGAGCTCACTAATGCTTTTCAAAGCATGTCGGCTCTAATTTATGTAGTATTTAGGTGATTTGCAGTAGGAGAGTGGGTGCATTTCAGGATATCTGGTCTTGTTAAACTACAGCAATGAAAATTTCATAAAGTCCATTTTTGAAAATAGACTTAGCATCAAGCTGACTGGCAAATTTTAAAATACCACACCATAAACTATTTTGGGGGGTTCTTTGTAATTTAAAATTTGATTTTAATACTTTTCATAGTATGACAAACACATTCTTTTAAGAGTCAAATGAGTTCTGTAAGTCTTAGAAGGAAAAAAGAGCACTCTCTTATCTGCACTTTTTTCTTTCACATGCCCTCTTCCTGGGTACAACCATTTTTCACTATTGTGATACTTTTAATTATTTCATTCATGATTAGTCCCCATATTTTACAATAATATATTGTCCTCAATTTTCTTAGTTTATTAATTCTGGGTATTTAATTTGACCTCTTACTACAGATAATAAGCATCTGGCTTCCACACTACCTCGAATATTGTGCAATCATCCTTTTAAATAATCAGTGTTGGGACACCTGGGTGGCTCAGTTGGTTGGACGACTGCCTTCGGCTCAGGTCATGATCCTAGAGTCCCGGGATCGAGTCCCGCATCAGGCTCCCAGCTCCATGGGGAGTCTGCTTCTCCCTCTGACCTTCTCCTCACTCATGCTCTCTCTCACTGCCTCTCTCTCAAATAAATAAATAAAATCTTTAAAAATAAATAAATAAATAAATAAATAATCAGTGTTTAGTACTGGCACTATTAGGACTTTGTAAATATGGAACACTGTTATGCTAATTAATATTCTCATATTTCTCAATATTTTCTAATAACCAAGGATATTTATTCTTCCTAAATAGATTTGTCTTTCTAATAGCCAAGGGCTGTCTTTGTCTGTGTTGTGTTTGTAATATAGGTTCAGAAAATTCCAGAAATCTGGTGAAGAGGAAGGAAGGAGTCAACTTCTCCTCTTACAGATGGACAACTTTGGCTTCTCACGGTGACCAGGGGCCTGGAGGAAGTTGACAGTCATACGGCACACCTATTCCCATCCCAGGTTCATTGCTTCTGCTTGGTTTCCCTGTTTTAAAAGTATTTTTGTATAATAATGTCTTTTAAAAACTATACAGGGGCACCTGGGTGGCGCAGTCAGTTAAGCGTTTAACTCTTGATTTTGGCTCAAGTCATGATGTCAGGGTTATGAAATTGAGTTCCGTGTTGGGTTTTATGCTGGGTATAAAGCCTGCTTCATATTCTCTTTCTCTCCCTCTCTAAAAAAATACAAAACAAACAAAACACCACCACCACCAACAACAACAAAAAACCTAACTACATAAAGTACCATAAGCTCTTTGAGGGCTTTTCAAAGTGAGAAAAGAAACAAACAACGGAGACTGCACCCCAGAAACTTGCTCATTCTAGCCTTACCCTATTCCTTTACTATTGTGAACATTACATAATTACATGGAAGTGGGATTACCAAAGTTCATACAGCTAGCAATCCTTCACTCGGTTTCCAGAAAGGTAAGAGTCAAGGAGCTTCATATTTCATACATTTTGGAACTGAAAGTCTGGAGCTGGCTGGGTGTTAGAAAAGAAAAATGTGACCCTGAATTCACTGGGGAGAAATAGCTATCACCTGCCCCCAAGATCCCTGATGGAAGCTAGGGAAAACTACCCTGTTACTCACCTTTTAGCTCAAACTTACCAAAACTCTGTAATAGTCCAGCAGGTTCCCCTCTCTACCCTTGTATTCACCTAGAGCAGTAGAGAACAGAAAACTTCCTGCTCCATGACCTACAGAGCTGGCAGGGAGGCTGCTACAGCTCTTCTTCACCCTCCTTGCTCAATGGTCTCATTCAAGGTTATCAACCTCCCCTTCCTTGCTCAGAGAGAGTACAGACAGCTTGGCATGAGTGACACAGGTATGACAGTGTTGTGACTGTGGTACCTGACTATAGGACACTCTTGGCTTAGGGTGGAATGTCTGTGGTAAAATAGAATCCTTTACTCTTCCTCTTCTCAGTGACAGGAAGAGTCCAAAGAAACCATTGAATTGAAAGATGGAGGAAATGCCCAAGAGTTGCAGTGGTTTGAGAAAGGCAGTGGGTACTTGGTAAAGGGATGTGGTGAAAAATTCTTTAGTAGCTGGGTTCTGTGTGGAAATCTCCTTGAAGACAATGAGACTTTTGTTTGGTAGAATTCATTGGATACTTAGAGGTCTCAACATCTTATATCATGGTCTTGGGAGCTACATCAAAAGGTACTGGTATCCACACTTGGCAAAGAGTCTGTAGTGATACCTGCCTTTGATGGGTCATGAGAGCTTTGACAATAAGCTTCCTGGTGGAAACCATAATGGACCGAAGGTTCCTTCCAAGGTATTTTGGACATTGTGTGTCATGCTAAAGATGGAGAAGAGCTCCCATTTGTGATTTCTGTTAGCCTCTTCCCACCAGAGTCAAGCAAAATAAAGTAGTGTGATATTTTTATAGTATGGTGTTTGGAACAAATGGAACTAGAGGGTATCAAATGTACACTTTTATTATCCTGTCTAATCTTTATACATTCTTCAAGTAAATATTATTTTTTTTTCTTTTACAAAGGAGAAAACTGACACACTGAGAAGTTAGTATCTATTTGGTAGGACACATAAGAGAGAAAACCGGGGCTGGGGAAACCTCTGGATTGTGGGAAAACATGTGGATACAACTGACAGAAAATGCAATCTAATTTACTTAAACAGATGACGGAGACATTGACACACATAACTCAAAAGTCTGGGGTAGACCGGTCTTCACACTCCAGAGTTGGTGCAGGGACTAAATTAATGTCATCAGGATTTAAGTCCTCTTGTTTTTGGTTCCCTGTTTTCCGTGCTGGGTTTGTGTTCAGGCCTTGTGTTGTTGTCAGTAAGGTAAGAGCTGTATTTTCCCAGGTGGAAGCACAGTTGAAAATATAGTGCTTCTGTCAGGATAGCCCCTGCAAGGTCTCCTTGGGTCTTACTGACTCCACTTGGGTTCCATCTCCACTCCAGCACCAGTCCCTGTGGCCAGGAAAATGAGTGCTCTGGTTCAAGAGGCCCGAGTCAACAGAGCCATCCTTAGAGAAAGAACAGGTAGAAAACACACCTCCATATGCACTTGGAATAAGACTGAAAAATATGGGTTGTTCTTCCAAAAGGGTGCTCTTTCTGGGAAGCTGAACAAATACCGAATTTCAAAATGAAAACAGAAATCAAGCATACATCTATTATGGCCTTTTCTCAATGTCCCCAATCCTATCTCTGGCCCTGTGTCATTCTCACCTACTTATAACATGCCATGCTATCCAACAGAACCATAACAGAACATTAAGGTGAAAATCAGACCTTGTGCTTATGTTGCCATCTTTGCTATCTTGTATGGAGTTTGACTCCCTTGGAGGGATGGGTATCCATAATTATCAACAAATATGAACTATATTCCCTGCTTTAGGTATGATCTTTATTTCTCCTGTTAGACTAAATATTACCTCATCAGATCAAGAATTCCATAAACTTGGGGGCAAGGTTGTGTGATAATGCCCTATATTTATATAAGATTTATAGAAGAGCTTGGATAAGATGTGCTGATATTTCCTAGCCAAGAATAAGAATGAGTGAAGTTCGTTAAGTGCCTACTATGTGCTGGCTCAGGAATGCTTCATACATATTGCTACCAATCCCCCCACAGCCTTCCTATTTGGGAAATGAGGACACTGTAGTCACGTGGGGTAGATACATTTTGATGTTTCTTCCCAGATAATAATGACATTCTTAACTGCCCCTTTCACTCCTTTTGGGTGGTCCTCTTCTGCCCTCCATACGTTTTACAAAATAGAATGAATTGGTCTGTAGAGAGACAGAAAATAAAACATGCATCCCAGTTACTGTCTGAATTTCTAAATTTCTGGTGTCTTTTCATTACCTGGCAAGAGGTCTGACTATTGTTCTTGAGTTCTGTAAGATACTCCTCAATCTTTAAAACTTCTCTTAAAAGCCAAGCCCTCAAAGGAATGAACAGCTTTTAATCAAAAATTAAAATCAAGTTGCTCAAGACCCTATGACCAGGAAGCAGTAGAATCAGGATTTAAAACCAATTCTCTCTGGATTCAAAACCAGTATGGTACACAGTAATGCACGTGGACTTGAACGTGCTACAACTCAAATTTCTAAAGTTGACATATTTCATCCCAATGGACAACACTATATGTTATTTTTAGTAAAATGAAAGCGTTAATCAGCTGCTAACCCAACTCAGATTTTGAGGGAGAGGAGCAATTTTAGAAAAATGTGAATCAGCATAAAAGCCCTGTTTAAGTATCAATTAGCACGGCTGCTGTTAACAAGGAATGCCAAAATTTCACTGTTAAAAAACAGCTAATAAAATCAACATGGTGGATATTTAAAATGTCACTGCACAAACCTACCAATGCTACAATATTATAACCCTAATATCTACGGTTAAAAGTGAAATGGTATTTGTGGGTGTGTATAAAGAAAGCAAAATCAATTTCACAGTTTAAACTACAGGTTACTTAGAAAAAAAAAAAAACACATATTGAACAGACCTTTCAGGTGCTCTTGAAATAAGGGCACAATTTTTTTCTGTTCTCTTGCTTAGTAATGAATTATTTACAATTAACCAAGTCCTATTTAACATAATTTGCTAAAGTATGCAGATTAAATTTTATTTTGCCAAAATTATCATCCATCATGGTTCATTGCCTTTAAATCTTCTCATTTGGTTTAGAGGTTCTTTCTTTAATCCTCCACTAAGTCGAACAGCTTGCAAATACATTTTACAGCAAATCCGTACTAGGGGAATGACTACTTGTACTTTTCATTTGTGCTAAAGCTTGTCTTATTCTGGAACTTCTGTTTTCAAGTAATGGCTATACATCCTCAGTTGTTGATAAAGTGAAGACTTGTTTACAAAGTGCAGAAGAACAGTGTATAAGGTGTACTCTTTCACAACTGTGTAATTGTACCAACCAAGGCTTCAGCTAATGAGTTCCCTAAATGGTTGTGGAAGAGAGATCATATGCGCTTTTCAAACCATGCTTTTTGGTTCGGAAGGGATGGAGATTACCTAGTACATCAGAGCTCCATCTCAACTATTCCAGAAAGATAGTTTTATATACCATTTTCAAAAACCGTCCAAGAAAAAGATTCCAAGTTAAAATCTGTATAAAATAATAATCCCCCAAATGATTCTATTACTGATTTTTCATGTGTGAAATGGCACTGGAGACATGGTTTATAAATTTGAAATGACGTATGAACCAGTTGTTTTCTTTACAATGTATGGTTTCATTTGAGAGGACTTATTAAGTAAGTCTATGGGTAAATTCAGAGTCATCGCCTGAAAACCTGCTTAACCCCATCATGATCAGAATGGATATTCTTAAGCATCTATAGTCAATATTGGTTCTCGGAACTCAATCACTGCACCATTACCTGCCGCTACTCACTCCGTCTCAGGCTTCAGTTAAAACAGGTGAGGAAAACCTCTCTCAATGCTATAGGAAAGTGGGGAACAATAGGAATCTGAGTGGATGCTGGCCAATGTTAAAAATAGGGTACAATTTCGAGGAGGAAATACCAAAGTCATCCTTCACTGTTTTCATGTAGTATATGGCAAGGTCAGCTTTTTCTAGTGCACATCTTTCTGGCACCCCATCTCCATACTGTGGGTGTTTTTCTGAATGGCTTTACTAAATACATCGCTTTCCTAGGCTGAGTTTTCCTCCTCCCATCCATGCAAATGTTTCTATCTGGACACAATGAAACTGTTCCCTAGCCTGGTCATTCTACTCATTTTTAAACTGTAGTTAATGTCTTGGGCTTTAAAATATCAGTTTCAGCCTATAATCTTTGCTGTACAGCCTCATGATTCATAGTGTTCCCAGCACCTGTCACCCTATAATACCAACAGTGGGCATTCAAGAATTGCTTGCTGGTTATAATAAATAAATTTTAAAAACCAATATTTTTTTTTCTTCAGGGAAACAAGCTTTACTTCACATAGTGTGAAAATAGATGACATCAATTTTACTACAATAACCTCATCTATAAGCTTTATTTCAAGGACCCGTAGACTGAAGCAGAAATGAGGCAGTGGGATCACTGTAGAGGAAACCTGAAACAGAGTTGTACTGTCAAACTCGCTGTGCATGTACTGGTGTGTTTGTATAGTTCTTGTAAACAGCTACTAGCTGATCTGAACTTTGATATTCACAGGTATCTGAACTATTAAACATAAAATGTTAGCTAAAATGGGATACTTTCGCTGAAAGGGGCAGCAGAGTGCTTTTAAAAAGAGAGAGGAGTGCCTGGGTGGCTAAGCGTCTACCTTCCGCTTGGGTCATGATCCCAGGGTCCTGGGATCAAGCCCTGCATTGGGCTCCCTGCTCAGTAGGAAGCCTCTCCCACTTCCCCTGCTTGTGTTCCCTCTATGCTCTCTCTCTCTCTGTCAAATAAATAAATAATAATAAAATAAATAAATCTTCGAAAACAGAGATAAGGATTTTTATGCAACTTTTGTTTGCATACCATCATGTATGTTTGCGTTTCACACAGTGAACACTTCTAAACCTAAAATTCTGCATTTTATCTATAGCTCAAACAGAGAGGTTAACGACACCTCCAAATGTGTTATCCAGACATTTTCTGAAGTCTTGAAGATGGTATGTACTTGAGAGGTAAGGATGTTACGATGCTATTTCATTGAGCACTGAACTTTGCTATTTCCTTTCATATTTCCTTTCCATTTCCTGATCTATGTACAAAGGTGTTGTGTTTTTTTTTTTTTAAGATTTTATTTGTTTATTTGACAGAGAGAGAGAAAGAGAGAGAGAGATCACAAGTAGGCAGAGAGGCAGGCAGAGAGAGAGGAGGAAGCAGGCTCCTTGAAGAGCAGAGAGCCCGATGCGGGGCTCGATCCCAGGACTCCGGGATCATGACCTGAGCTGAAGGCAGAGGCTTAACTCACTGAGCCACCCAGGCGCCCTATACAAAGGTTTATATCAAAACACTTGCTGGGACTTTCCGTACTAAAACAGAAAGAGTGTACCGAAGACGGTGTCTAGGTCACACGGTCCTAGTGAGCACAGTCAAGTGACTCAGTCTATCCAGTAAAATTCACTAAACATATTTGACTTGTGACACTTGTTTCATTTGTTAACTGTGAGATGCAATAAAGCTTCACTTTTTGCCAAATTGTAAAACACCGTTTGACTCAAATGGTTCTCAAGAAATGTAAATATTGACTTTTACCCTTAGTGATATTGTAAGAAAAATCAATTCCTATCAGAATATATTCTATAATAGAAGCATAAACCAGCTAACAGAGGTTTTCATCTGATTGTTACACAGATTATTTTAAATTTTTATTACAAGCTGGAGTTCTGGATAATAAATTTAAAAAATCTAACTATATTTTTATAGCCTATGTAAGACCAGGGTTATAAAGCCATTTCAAAAATTGTATTTATACTTAGGAAAACATAGATTCAATGCCTTTGATATAAAACAGTATCATTTTCCTTGATGAACACATAAGACATGTCTATTACCTTTTGTATACATATGAATAGTCCCATAATGTTGAGTCAGCCGCCCATTAGTTACATCTTCCAAACAAAACAATTAAGCTCCGTTCCTTCTCGGACAGATACAATCAGGAAGTAGAACACTGAACATGTCTGTCCCACTCAAGCACCGGGTAAAGCAGCCAGGCTCCAGCATGGGTCACTTGTACCCACAGTCACACAGAGCCCTTCTATAGTTCTTAAAATGACAAACACAACCATCTACACTAGTAATGCAAAGGTATCTGTCTGAGGTAGACTTTAGAGGAGGGAGGCTGACACAAGATAGGCAAGGTTCCCCGGTATTGTGACGAGCACCCCTGGTGGACACAAGGTTGTGCATGGGACAAGTTCAATTCTTAAGCAAAGAGAAGAGCATCCGCCGGCTTTGGTAAGTAAAACTTAATGGAGAGAAAAGGCTGAAAAATAAGGAAATGAATCCTGTGATACATCAGTGAGAGTCCCACAGATTAGCACATTTACCAGAACGGACTTAGTTAACTGAGAAAGCAATCAGAGTGCCTAAGTTGAGAAAGGAGCCGTTCACAGACTCTAATGCCCTCGTGAACCTGAAACTCCTAAGTGGACATGTGGGATTGCTGCAAAATTCAGACCAACAATTAATGCAGGCCACACAGGACTTCCACCTTAAACAAAGCTACGCATCAAAAGCAACAGCGGTAACGTCATTTTAAGAGTTCAGAGCTCTTTCGGTTATACGTCCTCACCGACAGGAGATGCAGCTCTTTATCGAGAAACCAAATTCAAAAGCACGTAGTGGAAGGACTTTTGCCAAAGCAATTAGGTGTTGCACAGTCACAGAAGCAGAGGTTCCAAAAGGTAGTTTGTTGGGGCTTGATAATTTCGGAACTATTTTGGATATTTTAACAGCCTCTCAGGAATGAATGGGTAGGTGCTGTGTAGACACGAACCAACAACTTCAGAATCCCCCTGGGACTTATTGCACTTAACTCCAAAGGGAACTCCCCAAAAGAAACCTGAATAGGTAGTAAACATCAGAAAAATATTGCAAACAAAAGGTCACTCATACAGCTTACACTCATTTTGTACGTTTTCCTCTGAGAACTAAAATATCCTGGCTTTAAGTATTCTCACATGGGAAAAGAGAACTCAGATGGACTTATACATCAATAAGTGAACACAGTTGCTTGGGGAGAGACAGAACTAATTCACTGCATCAAAAAAAGAGCACGATAATATTCTGGCTTATTTTAAAAGATGGTTTCTAGACTCAGTGAAAAATAGAAGGTGCCTGGGAGCTTGCCACTAACATAGCGGAGAAGCTGGGCTTCAAGGAGGACAGCTCAGGTCTGCTTGCCAGTTCAGCGGTGGAGATGAGCCCAGTGGCCAGGTGCGTGATGTAGATACAAGCCACTCTGGTCCTCATCCTCTTCCAGATGGTGGAGCCGCTGGCTGCCCTGTCTGTGGCGTCCATGAGTGCATAATTACACTCTTGGCCATCCTAGACTTCATTCAGCAAAATATTCAGTCTCTCCTTATAAATTCAGGCTTCAGGAAATTCTATCTTGGTTTGTGTCTTCACAGTGGTGTAGATGATAGAGTTATAACAAAATCAGCAATCTTGGGGCTCCTGAGTGGCTCAGTTGGTTAAGCAACTGCCTTCGGCTCAGGTCATGATCCCGGAGTTCTGGGATTGAGTCCCGCATCAGGCTCCCAGCTCTGCAGGGAGTCTGCTTCTCCCTCTCACCTTCTCCCCTCTCATGCTCTCTCTCTCTTTCTCTCTCTCTCTCAAATAAATAAATAAAATCTTCAATATCAGCAATCTTTAAGCTTTGTCCTAAAAGGATCAAGAGCACAATTTATCCCCAGTAACCATCCTTTTATGAATATGACCCTTCCATCAAAGCTCAAAGACAGCTTGTCAAGCTGTTAAGTTTTTCAATAAATCGTTAATAAATCAGATGTGTTGTTATTTTAATAGTTGGTAATTCTGTTTTACACAAACTGTACAGCTGGCTTATTTGAAGTTGCTCTAAGGTTTTGTTCTTCTTTGTAAGAGATGGTACCAGGATCTCTTCAGCAAAGCTCACTAAGTACCTTTATTTTGTAGGCCTGCCTGGCACTCACCCAGGAGCCCCTTAACCTTGGCCTCTGCCAAGAGCTCCTCTGCCTCCTTCTGGTTCTGGGGCAATGAGACTGCTCTATTCTAAAGACAGTTGAATATTTCACCTAAGTGATTCCTGGATTGCTTGTTTATATCACAGAACACATTGCTTATGGTGTTGAAGTATAATCTATAACTAATATAACTAATAATATAATCTATAATACTAATAATCCTGTTCCATCAGCTGTTTGAAAATATTTGATTTTTTTTCCCCTAAAGATTTTATTTATTTATTTATTTATTTGACAGAACAGCGGAAGACAGAGAGAGCACAAGCAAGGGGAGCAGCAGAGGGAGAGGGAGAAGCAGGCCCTCCACTGAGCAGGGATCCCGATGTAGGGCTCGATCCCAGGACTCCGGGATCATGACCTGAGCTGAAGGCAGATGCTTAACAACTGAGCTACCCAGGTGTCCCTGAAAATATTTTAATCAAGTTAGAAAAAAAAAAATGGTTGGCATTTTTGTATGAATAGGGAACAGGTTTTGTTTTTTCACTATTTTAAATAGTAAAATATGCAATATGTTCTCATAGGTTAATTTGATCCGGGTATTGAAGGAAATCTCTTACTTAAGCCGTTTTCTGTAAAGAACTTTATTAATCTTTTCCCTTTTTATCTGACAGGCCACAATTAGATAGATTTATATATTGTTTATTTTATGATTAGTCCAAATGCATTTGCTTTGATTCATTACAAAAGGCGCATTTAACTGGACCATTAAAATAAGACTAAGTGATTTACAGATAAGGATAATTTCAGCAATTAAGCACAGGATTATCTTTGAGGTTCCTGTTAGCCAAAGTAACAAGGGAAACTTGTATGTGTTAGATAATTTTTATGGTCTGGTGAATTGAAACATACAAGCATTGGGCTGGAAGAAATTTATTTTCTGACATAGTATCTTATACTATTCATTTATAATAAATTAAATTAATATAAAATATTTTGAAATATCCAAATGTTTATAGCTATGAAGTATCATTCAATTCTATTATAAAGAACTACCCTCAATTCCACTATACTCTTGCTGTTAAAAAAAGATGGTCATTTAATGACAAGAATGTCATTGTTCTTTAGTTTTCCAAGAAAACTCTATGGAATGCAGAATCAGCTTATAGTTTAAAGGTGATTAATTTCAGCAAAGCAGATTTCTTCAAACACGTAACAGAAGTAATGGCTTAAGGGGCTTTTTCTCTGTTTGCTTGTGTTTCTCCCAGTAATGAGGACACAGTCAGCAGGGCATGAGACTATTTTTGGTTTCACCACTTTGACATGTCAAGACAAGTTATCATTTACCTTGCTTCATCATTAATATGTTCATATCAATGAATCCACAATATTTAGTAAAGATGCAATGCTATTTTCCTCTGAAGCTAGAAAAAAGCAACATGTTTATGATTTTGAAAGCTTATGCTTGTCATAAGCACTGTTAGAATGAACACCAGCAGCCTCCATTTCTTCAGCCACACGGATGTCACTGAAGCACAGTAAAAACCGCGTCAGGGAAGGCCAGTCTGAATTACTAAATAGAGTCAGCAAATAGCGTTTCTTTGGAAACAAAAATTGACTCCATTTAGCAGTATACAGTAGGTCAAAGTGGGCCACGAAACAAAGAGCTGTCTAGTGTGGTTCTCTAGGGAAGTGGATTTAATGAACTAAATAATAACAAGCAGTAATTAGCATACTAGCTATTTGTGGATAAATACATGCTTTTCAAGTGCTTAAGGGCACTAGAGCAGCCTGTTCGCTTAACTAGTTTAAAGATATCCTTCCCAAGTCTTGTTTATACCACTAATTTACACTCTGTATGTAACAAGTAAGAATTTTATAGATAAAGATCTCAGGCCACGTATTTCAGTATGAAATTTATTCATATAAATTTATTTATAAAATCATTTATTAAGATAAATAAATCCAGTAGAGTGGATCCTAAATACATGGATTACCATAATGGAAATAGCAAAAAAAAACCAAAACAAAACAAAACAAAAAACCCACTTTTTTAAAGAACAAAAAATAAAGATGAATAATTTTGGCTCTAAAATGGACCTTGTTTGCTCCCTGCAAACAGATCCCTTGGAGCCTATTGAGCGTTGTGGAAAAGAAAATTATATATAGTATTGTCCATGGCACACCCAGCAGGGCATTACTGACTACAATTTATTTAGGTGGACATGAAAGCACCTGAGATGGTGGGGGGGGCACTTTCATATTTTCTCCTACTGCACTGAACGACCTGCAGAGAAGAAAGGCAAGGTTTGCTGTACAAACATGTATTAACAATAGTAGCACAATGTGAAAAGATACCCAGAGAGATATTGCCAAGTGGGTCCTATGTGATCGAACTCTTCATAGTGAAGCTGACTCCCAGAAGAGAGACATGTCTCAACCCTATAAGTAACCAGGTGCCCACAAATCCTGAGATCCTAGATGTTCTGGCCAAGGGGATTTAGTTCTGTGATCTCTTGCTGAAGAGTGTGTTGATCCGCATGAATGGCCTGCTGATGGGCCTGGAGGAGGGGAGTGTGTCAGGGTGAATGGGGCCTGATATGTTTGCTCTCCGATCAGTGTCACTCAATCCAAAGGTGCAGCACAATTAGCCCCTGATGCTGCTGCTGGCTTGCTTCTCTTTTTGCACTACATAACTTGGTGTTTTATTAGACCATCTCATGCCCTTTACCTGCTTCAAGTAGCCCACGTTTATTTGGAAATCACTTCCCAGAAAAATTGTGAAAGAGAAAACTAACAGAGACAGAAGTATCTATGGAAAACCCAAGTCCTCATAGCTGAACATTCTAAATTTATACATAAATCTATCAAGTCTGCTTTGTCTAATCTGTAACACATCAGAAGCAGCCAAATTTTAGAACCTAGAATGTTTTACATAAGGCTGGTGGAAAAGAGCATATTGAGAGATGCAAAGAATGGGGGTGCCCCATGGGCTCAGTCGGTAGAACATAGGATGCTTGATCTCGGGGTCATGAGTTCAAGCCCCATGTTGGGTGTAGAGATTACATTTAAAAAATTAAATGACAAATAAATAGAGCAGCAAAGAATAACAGCTGACAGTGCAGAAAGAGACAAATAAGGTATAAAACTCAGGGAGAAGGACTTCAAAGGCAAAACATTCTTCTCATTTCACATTCTTGATAAGCCAATTCCAAAGTAAGGCTTCAAGAGCAAATAACTTATTAAGAAGGTTTTTTGGAGGAGGAGAATGAGCAAGGGAGTGAGTAAGTAAAACAAAAAGCGTAAGAAACCAACCAAATTTCAGGTAAAATGTCAGCTTCAGTATTACCCCTCATGAAGCTATTCAGAACACATTACCCCTCAGAGTTTGTCCTATCTAAAGTTCAGGAATTTCTGCTTTTGTGTTCCTTTGTTGGCTATTTATTGGTGTAGGGCCGTAGGGGGTGAATGGCGTAAGGAGGAAGTATCTTGTGTTCTAGGAGTCCAAGTGGAAAAAAAAAATCAAATATGCAAACTATTTACAGCTTAGCACACAGAAGTGGACAGATGGGATCACAGCACCCATAAAAGGGATCTGAGGGGCTCTGGTTTGACCACCAACTACATCTATCTCTGCATGCCCAAGACATTTACTGTCCCTGATAGTCTTTCAGGTCAAGAACTTATCAGTTATCACACAGAGGTCTATGTGCAATAAAATCATTTAGGTTCATATTGAGGAGCCTGAGTCAATTTAAGAGTTCACCCCTACTCTGAGAGTCAAAATAACAAAGTGGGTACAGTAGAAAAACCATGGGATTTAGGAGTTATAGGTTCTAGTCCTGTCGCCACTGCCCTTGGATACCTATATTATCTTAGTGTGTGTCCTCAGTTTACCTTGTCAATATGAATGGCTTCTTTATACCCCAATTCAATCAACCCCCTACATCTCCCACCAAAATCCCACAATGAAGTATCAAAAATAAGACAATATGTAAAAGACCCAGAGCCTGGCAAACAAGAAATACCAAATAAATGTTAGCTAAAAACAAACAAACTTAAACAACAAAACTTGAATGGATTTAGCCAAGAGTATATTTGGCTGTTAATGACAA
Source organism: Mellivora capensis (assembly GCA_004024625.1). Taxonomy (NCBI): domain Eukaryota; kingdom Metazoa; phylum Chordata; class Mammalia; order Carnivora; family Mustelidae; genus Mellivora; species Mellivora capensis. Next base: position 46,731 of record PISX010003945.1, read on the forward strand.
GGACCCTGAAGGGGCGGAGTCACTTACCAATTGCCCAAGGTACTTTCAGGCACAATATGTTTCCATTACATTTCTGAGATTATCCATAAATATATCAAGTTGTAAGTTTAAAATGTAGTCATTTTTTTTCTAATAGTTTAACTACGTATACATTAAAGTGAGTGACTGTTCTTTCAATTGCCTGTATATTTAAAATGTGTCAGTACTTAGAGGTTGTAATTTTATAGAGAAGAGTAAATAAATCCAGTAAAAGCATACTTACAAATATTTTAGGTTTAGGTTTAGTTTATTTATTTATTCTGGGATAAATAAGGAGTTGTATAGCAAAAATAAATAAATAAGTCTTCTCTTTCTAAGGTATTTGTCTGTATTTTCAGAGAGATCCATATTTAGATTTTTTAAGGCAATCCTGTATCTGCATACAGACTGCTGAGATGACAATTTTAAAACAACAAACCCTAATCCCTGGTGACTGTACATCTGTGTCACATAACAATCACATAATCTGGCATGATTAAAAGGTTTGCTGATCAGAGTTTCACAGCTGAGAGCCAAATATGGCAAAGTATGATCTAGTTTTCTGCTTCATAAATGCAAATAAAGACAAGCACATAGACCAGAGAAACTATTCTTACACAATTGAGGTCCCATACAATTTGAGATGAAGAAACTGTCCAGTAGCAAACAATTCCTTTGAAAACAAAGCTAGACACTGGAGTTTTCTGACTCACACCATTAAGCCACAGCTTCAAATTTTACAAATACATGATTAAAATAAAAATACAGGACACCAAAAAAAAAAAAAAAAACCCAACAAGATACCATGTTTTGCATAACCTGTAAAAAGATTTTAAATGTTATCTACTCTATAGCAAGTTCACAATGAAAGTCTAATGCAACTAGAGAAAATGATGACTGGTATTTTTTTAAAAGATTTTTATTTTATTATTTATTTGACAGAGAGATCACAAGTAGACAGAGAGGCAGGCAGAGAGAGAGAGAGAGGGAAGCAGGCTCCCCACTGAGCATAGAGAGCCCGTTGCGGGACTCGATCCCAGGACCCTGAGATCATGACCTGAGCCGAAGGCAGAGGCTCAACCCAATGAGCCACCCAAGTGCCCTGATGACTGGTATTTTAAGGAACCATTCAATAACAACATAAAGAGATTTGCAAGATGTCAGCAAAATAATTAATATCTTTGTCTTTGTTTTGTCTCTATAGTATCTAACCTCGTCCCTGGCCCACAGTTGGCACTCTATTAGGATTTTTAGTTGAATGAATAAAAGCTGTCTGAATGGATAAATATATAAATGTTAAATAATTGTCAAAAATATCTAGGAATCATAGTGATTTCTGCCCTTGTGTCTACAAAATACTAGAAGTTACAACCACATTAATATAAATAGCCCACTGGACCAAGGAGGAAATATACTTCAGCAGGTGAATTATTTCTTAAAGGTACAATTCATAATGCCACATGCAAAGTGACTGATTATAAATTTTCATTCTCTTCTGCAGATGTCTCCTTTGGGAAAAATAAAAAAGCAAAACAGATGAAGCATGGAATTCTGGTATCACAAAACTGGCTTCACTAATCCAGATATTTCCTTACTTGGTGCAATATGCTGGTAATTTCAAGCCAGACTCAGATAATACAGGACAATGTTATTTGAATTTGTTCTTGGCACAGAGTCTGGTTTTTTTGATGTGCCCTAGTAATGATCCCAAAAGCAAAGCTGTGAAGTCCTGCTCTATATAATTTTACTGAAATACCGAGAGTGACAGAGACTGTTCGTTTAGAATCACCCACACCTAGCAAGGCTTTGGGTTTGAATTCTTTCTTCTTTTTTCTTTACCTGCCTTTTATTATTTTTTTTTAAGATTTGATTTATTTGAGAGAGAGCGAGCGCTGAAGTGGGGGGTAGGAACTGAGGGAGATGGAGAAGCAGACTCCCCTGTTGAGCACAGAGCCCAACTCTGGGCTCCATCCCAGGACCCTGAGATCATGACCTGAGCCCAAGGCAGACACTTGATGACTGAGCCACCCAGGAACCCCTGATATGAGTTTCTATATGCAATTAACTAACTAAATTCCAAGTGGCAGAATAGCCTATTTAACAAAGTAATATTCAAACTCATTCTGGTCACTACAAAGCTCAACCATTCAAAATGTATGGCCAGGCACTATAGTACTAGGCAACAGTAAGAAACCAAATACCCAAAAGGAGGGCATCAAAGATATAAAATGACTACATAATCTTCATTTTCAAAAGTACTCTCTGGGATGCCTGGGTGCTCAGTGGGTTAAGCGTCTGTCTTCTGCTTAGGTGGTGATTGGGGGCCCTGGGATCGAACCCTGAGTGGGCTCCCTGCTGTTTGGGGAGAAATAAATAAATAAATACTCTCTAAAGTAACTGCACTCTAGTAAGCATTGTTTCTTGTGAGTTAGGGGAACCTAATCTTTGTTCTTTAGAGGCGCAGTGCTCTGGTTCAATTTCGATTATCTTTCAAGGGGATGAATCTCCTGAAGAAGGTCAAAATGACATTTTATTTTAAATTAAGATTCGAAACAATGACATTTTACATTCCTAATCATGTGTTTTCAATAGATGATTATAAAGGACACCCTGGTTTTAACATTTAGCTCACTTTCAAAAGATTAGAAAGAGCAGGAAGCATTTTTATTTAACAATGGTAGCACTTAGAAGCTAACAATTACTTCTGAAATCTAGTATCAGTTACTATTGTACTTTTTGCTACAAAGTTAATCTGGAGTGAGCATCCATAGAGAAATATTTCTTTGAAACAAGCATCCCTAAAACCCCTGAGTGCATCTAGCTTGTATACTATATACAGTGTGTGTGTGTGTGTGTGTGTGTGTGTGTGTGTGTATAATTTACAATTTTAATGAATTAATTAATTCATTACTTTAATGAATTAATAATTAATTGAATACAGTTACTGAATATTTACAACTTTAATGATTCATTATAGTCCTCATACGCACAACTGAGATGAACGGTATCATTTGTTGTAAGTAATGTTAGGTATCACTTAAGCATTTTAAATGTCCTAGACACTTTGCTAAGTCCTTTTTAAAACATGTAGGTAATCACTATTTTTGTCCCAATTTTATATATGAGGGGACTGAGATACAGATATGCTGAATAAATCATGGAATTAAGAACCCAAACTGAGGAACGTCTGAATCCAAAACCATGTTCTTGACCACTACGCATGTACCTATACAATACGATAGCTACCAGCCACATGTGTCAGTTGAGAAACTGAAACAATGTAGCTACTTTAAACTGAGATGAGCTTTAAGTACAAAATGCATACTGGATTTCAAGAATTAGTATAAAAGGGGTGCCTGGGTGGCTCAGTGGTTTAAAGCCTCTGCCTTAGGCTCGGGTCATGATCTCAGGGTCCTGGGATGGAGCCCCACATCGGGCTCTCTGCTCAGCGGGGAGCCTGCTTCCCTTCCTCTCTCTCTCTGCCTACCTCTCTGCCTACTTGTGATCTCTGTCAAAAAAAAAAAAAAAAGAATTAGTATGAAAAAAATCTAGTAAATAATTTTTATACTGATTATATATTGAAATGTTAGTATTTTAGCTATACTGGTTTAAATAAACTATAGTATTAAAATTACTTTCACCTGTTTTTTTTTTCTTTCCGGCAAGGTTACTATAAATTTTAAGTTGCATATAGGGTTCTTATCTGTGGCTTCACTATGTTTCTATTGGAACATGCTGCATTAAACTACATAGGCTCCATTTTTCTTCCACAAATTAGGGAGAGACTCAGAACTGTTAACCCCCTGCTTAGTGGATCTTTGCCTCTTATTCATTTTTTATCTCTTCCATGGCAGAATTTACTTCCTGCCTTTTAATGTAGTTATTTATATTATGTTGTATATGTACTACTAAAATATAAAGTGCTGGAAGTCAGGCTCTGAGTTTTTGTCTTGAAATATCGAGGAACAAAGGAAGAGACCTTTCAGTTGAATAACAGTCTCTTACGCTTGGTAGCCCTGCCAGCCTCTCCTTCCCCACAGGCTGTCCTTTCATTACCTGGAATGGTGCTTAAAATGCTCTCATCAGGAGGGCTCAGGGGTGGACAAACTAAGTTTATGGCCAAATCCAACCCACCACCTCTTTTTGTAAATAAAGTTTTATTGGTACACAGTGACATCCATTCATTTACATATTGTTGAGTAGTTGCTACAGAGACCTACAGCCCTCAAATCTGGACTTTTACAGAAAACATTTGCCAAACCTGAAGTAGCTGAGGCCACCATTTAGAGCTCATTCCTTCCTTCTGCTTCTTACATCTCAGGAAATAACTACACTAGAGTGACATTAGAATCTGATGAAATAACAAACCTTTTAAAGCTATTAACAACATCAATTTGCTTCACATTGTGTTTCAAGGATGCTTGCATTTTAATAATCACTTCTAGATTGAGAATCCAGGAATCCTTCTAAAGCTTTGTGGTTATTCTCTATTAAGATACTAGGGATTAGGAACAACTTTGATATGTCCTCTATGTTGACACCAGGTGAGGCCCAGGGATTTCAGGATTTCAAGTCTTATAATGGGCACATGCAAAGCAGCTGCTCTAATGACAGATCGGTCACTGTGGAGAAAATGAAGGATGCTTACTTTCTGGGGAGTGAGCTCTTTAAAGCTACTTTACTAAAGAATAAAGGGTGAAAAAATCAATACAGATATCATACCATTATTAATGTGGTCTGTCAATACAACGCTATTTTTCATTTTTTATTTTATCCTGCACCAATGGGTCATTCGAAAGTCATAGATAGTGAGGGAAATTCTCATTTTATTAAAGGGCATTTGTTTGTCTTGATATAATCAATTGACATCAACTTTCCCAGATGTGGAAGATCAGGTAAAATTAAAGTTATTCTTAAACAAGGCGTACTTTGCACCAAAGCTAGCATGACAGGACAAAGAAAAATTTACTCTTTACTGATGCTTTTGCAACTAACTCTAATCAACGTTTCAAATATCCTCTTCACAGCAAACACCACTGTGACAGTCCTGTGCATATACTTACACAAAATTGAGTCATAAAACAAGTAAACAGGATAGGAGGATTATAGAAATCTTCAACGATTTCTATCAAATTGTGCAATAAACCATTTTGTTCTAAGGAGGGTTTTTACAAAAGAACAAGGTAGGAAGGGGGATATTTCACATAGATGTATTTACATTCCATTATTAGGAGCTTCTTATTTGCTCCAACGGAGAACTGGAACACATTTAGGGGAAATCAATTTTTAAAAATCCAGTAAAGATTTTGAAATGTTCAAAAGAAATGTTAAGTGAAATCCTCTGTCCTGGTAAATAAAACAATTTATTTATTTTGAGATTCTAAGGAACTGTGTTATCAGACAATGTTTCTTCAAGTTGGATAAGCACAAAATGACCCATTTGTGTGCAATAAGGAAAACACTGAGCTTCTATTTGAAAAACAACAAAATTATTAAGCTTTACTAATCTTGAAACATTGATTGACACTGACACCTTCATTCAGTCCTGCACTCTTCCTTACCAGACAAATCATCATGAAGGAAAAGTGAGGGCTATATAATGTGCAGGGAGTAACAGGTGAACCTTCATTCATGCATTTGCCTTCTCCTATTGCAATACCCTGGAGTTTGTATTTTATAAACATATGTTTTCTTAGTCTGATTATCTACGGGGTCCACAGTGCAGCTGCAAATGAGAAAAACAGAACTGAAAATACCTCAAGTAAACTGGTAGACTTCATTTGCTCATTAACCAGGAAATTTAAAGCTGGAACTGGCTTGAATCTAACATATGGCCCAGAGTCTTGCTCTCTATGTTCTCACATACTATATACAAACTTTCTTTGCATGACCAGAAAGATGCTCATTGGCTAATCAGCCCTGTACCTGACAGCTACCAATTCCAAAGAAAAAGAGACCAGAAAATTCCCACCTTTCACTATCAAATCTAATGGAAGGAAACGTAATGACCCTAATTGGGTCAAAACACTGGTGCTATCTATGAATTTCACAATATATATAATTATATAAATTTATATAAACATATAATTATAAATAAATAATTATATATAATTATTTATATATTCATATATATTATTATATATTATATATATTATATATTATATATTATTATATATTTATATATATTATTATATATTATATATTATCTATATTTATATATTATTATAAATAAATAATTATAAATAAATATAATTATATAATTATATAATATAATTATATAAAAATAAACAACTCAGGGGTGCCTGAATGAGTAACTCAGTTGGTTAAGTGTCTGCCTTCTGCTCAAGTCATGATCCCAAGGTCCTGGGATGCAACTCCAAGGCCAGCGTGGGGGTGGTGGTAGGAGGCTCCCTGCTCAGCAGGAGTCTGCTTCTCCCTCTCCTCCCTGCTTATGCTTTCTCTTGCTATCTCTCTCTCTCTCAAATAAATAAAATCTTAAAAACAAAACAAAAACACATCTCAGTAGCATTGCAGGAGGTATGTCAAAAACTGTATTGTAAAAAAATTCCAAATGAAAATATTTTGCATATATTTATCTGGTATGTAATCTAAGCTGTAAACACACACAAAATTAGGAATTTGGGCATTGGGATTTACATATGTAAACTACTGAAGTAATATTGTTCTAATTACACTTTTTAATAGCATTCTGTAGAAAGATGGGAAAAACTAGTACCAGCTTTCAGATTTCTCATGAGTTCTATGAATTGATTGGGGATATTCTAACATGGGCACTGTTTCATGAAATTATTTTTTAAGATAATTTATTTAGAACACACTGATATGGATTTTATATAACATCTGTCATAATTATGAAACTTCAATTAAAATTATTTTCCTTTCTGGAATAAACAAAAAAAAATGAAGAGTCGGAACTTAAAATATATTTTAGAAAATCTCTATAGTCCTTACCAATTCTTAATTCCATGTGCCTCTATGATTCATCTGGAAGATTTTTCCATAACTTTCCATTCTTTTGCCTCCCATTATCCTGGTGAGGTTTTAAAGATTTAGTGTTCCAGACTAGTTGCATTTACAAGTCCATTCTTCTAATGTAGAGTACTAAAATACTTCCCAGGCTAAAATTTTCAACCAGTAAATACAAATCATTTTCTCTCTTTTCAATACTGATTTTTAAAATGTTTCATTGCATAAATCCCCTAGAGGGCTGTCACCTTATGCATTTACACAGGTATTATGTTGAGTAAACAGCAGAAGATTCCACTTTTTTATACTATATGAATTGAAAACTAGGTTTGTTGAGGTTTAATAGCTTCTTTTGGTCTATGTGAGTGTCCAAGACTTCGCTAAGCTGCTTCTGAGATATGAAAAATGTTAAGACAGTAAATCCTAAGAGTTATCATTGCAAGCAAAAAAAAAAAAAAGTGTTTCATTTATTTATTTATTTATTTATTTATTGCTATTTTCTTGCTTTTTCTTGTTTCTATATGAGATGATAACAGATACTAATTAAATTCGTAGAGCTAATAATTTCCCAATATATGGAAGTCAAACCATATGCTTTACCCCTTAAACATATAAATGATGCATGTCAATTTTATTTTAATAAAATAGGAGGAAAAAGATCTATGTCTTTTTTCAAAATGAAAAAACTATCAAATTTATTCAACATTCTCTAAGCTAAAACAAATTGTATCATTTTAACTAGAGAGAAGCACCTTTCACAGACAACTTTTCTTCCAAACTATGGATGCAGTTAAGATTTCTTTTAAATCATTTCTTGCATTAAAAAGTGGAAGAAATTGTAATAACATAGCTGGTTAATAGGCATATTCAGTTTATAAGGCATTGCTATTTAGCTCACATGCACATTCCTTTTTTTAAAAATGTGGGGATGCTTCATTTTTTTTTTTTCCTCAGCATTTTCTTATTTGGGTGGATTTTGGTAAGGCATTCGGGCAGAGATATGTTCTTAAAATAGTTATTTTTAGCTATGAGGTTATTTCAAAATTCAATCCAATCATGTATGTTTATAAACTCAAAAAACTTTTTTTTAAATTTTATGAAATATGAAACATGTGAAATGTCTATGCAAAGACAGTATTTCAAAATCCAGTTGGATTAAGGAGCTAATTTTTTACAAAATAATAAAAATATTAAATGGAAGTATAAGAGAATGTTTATTTTAGAATCTCTGGTTGGGAATGTCCTTTTTAGAAAGAATACAAAAATACAGAATCATTAAAGACTGACATATTGCTAATAATGCAGTGGAGGAAAATATACCTCAAACATTATTCTAAGATATGCAGTAACTGGAGAAAATTTTCAGCTCAAAAAACAAGTAAATTAATATATAAAGAGTTCATATGAATCAATAAAAAAATCCTTAAGTCTTCTTATCTGAAAAAAAAAAAGTATATAGGTAGGCAATTCATGAAAGCAGAAGTTCAAATGACCAATAAACATTTGAAAGGCTACTGCATCTTCTTTTAAGAAAATTCTAAGAAAAACAATGCAGTGCCATTTTCACATGAGACTGAAATGGTAAGACAGATGGTACATAGTGCTGGAAAGCGTATAAGATAATGAACAGTCACATACACTGATTATGTGAGTTTAACTTGGGACAGCCTTTGGATAGCAATACAATCTGTCAAAATATCAGATGTTCTTGCTTTCAACCAATTAGTTTTTCTTGTGAAGATTTATCTTAAAAAATACTCACACACACGTGACATGGTTTAAATTAGGAAAAGGAAAACCTGAGAAAATTCTATAAGTTATTCAGCATGGGAGTAACTAGATAAATTATGGCAGGTCCACACTGGAGAATATGCAGCACTTTTTTTTTAATTTAAGATTTTTTATTTCTTTATTTGACAGAGAGAGAGAGAGAGATCACAAGTAGGCAGAGAGGCAGGCAGAGAGAGAGGAGGAAGCAGGCTCCCTGCAGAGCAGAGAGCAGGATGCAGGGTTGGATCCCAGGACCCTGAAACCATGACCTGAGCCAAAGGCAGAGGCTTAACCCACTGAGCCACCCAGGTGCCCCTATGCAACACCTTTTAAATGATTAATATTTGTCTATCTGACTTGACATGGAAAGATGTATTTTGATATATTATTATAGGAAAACAGCAACATATAGAACAATATATATTATAAAATAATTACCTTTAATTTTTAAAGATTTATTTATTTATTTGGAGTGAGGGAGAACATGGGTTCACATGAGTCAGTTTAGGGACAGACAGTGAGGGAAGGGGAGAGAATCTCAAGCAGACTCCTTGCTGAGCATAGAGCCCCACCCAGAGCTTGATCTCAGGACCCTAAGACCTGAGATCATGACCTGAGATGAAATCAAGACTGGGTCATTCAACTGACTGAGCTACCCAGCTTCCTTTAAAATAATTATCTCTAAATTAATCAAAAAACAATAACCCTCCTATAACTATTCTAGGCTGTTATTTTTAAAATGTGTGGAAGGATATGCAGTGAAATCTTAACAGTGACTACACCTAAAGAGGGAAAGACTCAAGTAGAGAAGAAACTTTCATTTAAGATACAGGATTTTGCAATAGTGTGAATTTTTTTTCTTTTTAAAAATCTTTGTGGTTTTTTTTTTTTAAGATTTTATTTATTTATTTGAAAGAGTGAGAGAGAGAGCACACACAAGCGGGGGTGGGAGGACGGCAGCAGAAGAGGGAGAAGCAGGCTCCTTGCTGAGCAGAGAGCCCAATGCAGGGTGCTATCCCAGGACCCTGAGATCATGACCTGAGCTGAAGGCAGACGCTTAACCAACTGAGCCACCCAGGCGCTCACAATAGTTTGAATTTTAAACAAATGTGTCTTATTTTTGAAATGAAAGACAGTATTTACAAAGTTTTTAAAATAATAGTATAATTCACTGCTAGTTATAGTCACATATGCTTTTTTAAAATATAAACAGACAAGAATAAATGAAGCCATAATTAAAAGCAAGAATATTGCTTTATCAGGTGAATATTCTCAATGCAAGAACAGTCCTCTTTATTGTGAAACACTAAAGGCAATTTATTTCATTTTTCCAATTATCATAGCCACATATAAAATTGCAGGAAATAGGTAGAGGGGGATAAAGTTGTTCATATGAACTCTAAAATGGGTAAGTCAATCATTTCCCCAAATCTTGAACAATTTTTAAACTTTTCATAGATGGCAGACCTCCCACATTTTTTTCAGCCTTTCCATTCTAAGGCTGCAAAATAATATTAAGATAAACATACATAGTCCCCATTACACATCAAAAGTCAGACACTGGGGACGCCTGGGTGGCTCAGCTGGTTGAGCGGCTGCCTTCGGCTCAGGTCATGATCCCAGTGTCTTGGGATCGAGTCCCACATCGGGCTCCTTGCTCGGCAGGGAGCCTGCTTCTCCCTCTGCCTGCCACTCTGTCTGCCTGTGCTCGCTCTCTCTCTCCCTCTCTCTCTGGCAAATAAATAAATTAAAAAAAAAAAAAAGTCAGACACTGAGTAAATATTTGAGGAAAAGATATTCTCACAAAACTACCTTAGACATCTGTAATGATGCCTACTGCAGATCTCACATAACACAACTTCTTACACTATAAGGTGTGATCAAGGGTTCTCTAAGAAAAGACTATTCCTTTTGTCCCCAAAAATTACCAGATGAAGGTCAAAATATCTTTAAAATGGCCCAAACTGTTTATTTTAAATTAGAGCTAAGGCACTACACACAAAAACGGTAGAGGCAACATTAAATTCTGCTAAAATACCATCTGCTGAAATATCTACATTTAATTCTGTATTCACATCAATGTCTATCTATATCTATGCCTATCTAGATAAATATCACCGCATATAATATTTTATTTCTATCTATCCATCTAGTTAGTTTTCTAATGCTGCTGTAACAGACTAACACAAATTTAAAAAAAAATCACAAACTTATTACAAAGTTCTGCCCGTTGGAAGTCTTTATCTCATGGGGATACAATTAAGAGTGTTGACAGGGCCATGTTCCTCTCTGATAGCTCTAGAAGAGAATGTTTCCTTGCCTTTTGAGTTTCTAGAGGTCACCTACAATTCCTTAGCTTGTGGATCTCTTCCTCTTTTCTTCAAAGCTAGCCACATCCCAATCTCTGAGCATCTTCTTCAGTCCTCCCACTTTTCTCTGAGTGCAACCGGAAGATGGAAAGCCTTAGCCCATCTGTGGTGGAATGGGAGGGTACTGAAGGGAGGAACATAGGGGAACATAGGAGAAACCAGCCCACACAAGGCAGGAAGGCAGGGAAACCGAGTCAAAGATCAACTTCACCAAATGCACACATTACCGCCTAAAACTGGTACTGTTTGTCAGTCAAAATGGCATATAGAAGACTATTTCAGGGAGGGCAATTATTTTTCAGTTTTTTATCTTTCTTTTATAACTTTTTTTATTGTGTTATGTTAGTCACCATACAGTACCTCATTAGCTCATTAGTTTTTGATGTAGTGTTCCATGATTCATTGTTTGCGTATAACACCCAGTCTCCAAGCAATACGTGTCAAGGAGGGCCATTCTTTTTTAAAATCAGGATCTGCACATGTGTTTGGTAAAGATAAAAGATATTTTAGGTTTTGTGGGCCAGATTTTCTCTGTTGCAAATGCTTAGTGCTGCCAGTTAAGCCTGCAGGCAGCCATAGACAAGAAGTAAACGGATGGCTATGGTGGAGCCCTGATGGACACATTGGACACTAACCATTACTCAAATTTGAATTCCATATAATTTTTATGTTAAAATTTTATTATCTTTTAACTTTATTTTTCACTCTTTATAAATACAAACAATTATTCTTAGCTCATGGGCCATTCAAAAAGGGTCAGTGGGACAGATTTGGCTTTAGTTTGCCGATGCCTAGACTAGATCACTTATAAGGAATGGAAATGGCTCTCTTACCCATTATTTCAGATTTCTATGGAATGGTCAAAGAGATCACATGACATCTTGAAAGCCTGTATGTCTTGATAGCTAGTTAATTCTTTAAAAAGTTGTATCAGAAGCCATTTGTTTTTTGGATGGATAGAAGTACAAGAGTATCCATGATGAAAAGAGTTTATATATATTTTTTAATTTTAAAGATTATTTTTATTTATTTATTTGACAGTGAGAGAGAGAGAGAGTACAAGTGAGGAGAGCAGCAAGGAGAGGGTGAAGCAGGCTCCCCATGAAGCAGGGAGCACAATGTGGGGCTCAATCCCAGGACACTAGGATCATGACTTGAGTTGACAGCAGAAGCTTAACCAAATGAGCCACCCAGGTGCCCCATGAAATCAGTTTTTAATCACAGATTATAGAAATTAAAGCCAATATTTATATTTTCTCAGTAGAATAAATATGTCCTGATTATGGAAGTCTAAATCAAAAACTTTATTTAATTAGTGAAAGTTATGGTTAATGACAAATGCTAAAAGGTATAAATCTCTTGAATTTCTAAAGTTCTTTTTAAAAGAATTTCCTTACAGTGGAAGAACATAAACAAAAAAGAAATCTGCCTATGGTGCTTCTGTGCAAGGAAAATAGGTAAGTTCTGTGCACCTTATTCCAACAACACCCCCGCCTCCAGTATTTGTCAAAGAGGTCATGAGTGAATGGAACTCTGATGAATATCTATGAATTCAGGTGAGCTGCTAAAAGGTGACTTGCAAATAAAATGTGTAAGCTTTAAAGAGGCAGCTGGATTTCATTTGTTATGTGGGCAGAGACATGTATCAGTGAAATCACTGTTAATGTAAATTAATTTGCATCTCAAGTCTGTCAGGCTGGTTGAAATCAGGATATGATGAAATTTACAGGACACAGAAAAAGCCTTCGCCAATGAAAGTGATTTTCTTCTCCCATTATGATGTTAGTCTAATTACCTTCCCGGGCACATAACTCAACTGGAGTCAACTCTACCATCAGCTTCAAGAAAAGCAAAGGACTGAGCTCTTTTCTTCCTGTAGTAGGGGCTACAAAGGATTCTATCAGCCTCCAACCCTACAGGTGCTTCGCATAGTTTACGCAACATTGACCAAGCATGACTTCAAGTGATATCAATCAGAACTCTGCCTTTCATCTTTTTGTGTGTGCAAAATAGAAATTAAAGGAGGATATTTTAATGCTTTATGTATTCTTCATGGGGCAAACCCATTTGCCAGGTGGTGGAAGGAAGAAAGGAAGAAAGATGGAAGGGTCAAGAGGAATTCAGGGATGCTCACCCCTAGAACACCTCAATAATTTGATCTGGCTACTTCTTAGATTTGCCATGATAATTTAATGCCATGTACACTGTTGCATTCACTTAATATTTTAGAGATGATTTAACTGTTGCATCTCAATCTCATGAGAAACCAGAATCTAAAGGACTCAGCTGAGACCTCTTATCCCTATGTACTTGTGCTAAGCAGATCTCAACCTCATCATTCAAAGTATCCGTTCAGTGTAGCAGAAAAAGGGCTGCATTGTAAGCTCCAAGGGGCAGCAACCCTGTCTGTCTTCATAATCATTTGCTCTCTACTGACCTGCACATTCCCTGACACATTGAGGTACTCAAGAAACAGTTTCTGAATAACAAAAAATCATTGATTCCATCCTATACATAAACTATTGTAAGTTATTAACAAAATCTCATATCAAAAAGGTGAAGTATTCTAACAGGTGATTTATAAAAGATATATAAATGGCTAATAAATGAAAACATAGAAATAAAAATAAATCACCAAATGTCATTGTGTTTTGCCCATCAGATTGGTATTTTAAAAACATGGGGATTACCCAGTATTGGTGAGGTGTAAGAAAACAGATATTCTCTGGGCACTTTTGGGAAGCATAAATTGTTATATTCTGGAGGGGATTTTTACCAATGCATCAAAATGAAAATGAAAATGAAAAAACCTACTTCACTAGCATCATGAATGAATTATGGAAACATTTAGGGGGGAAAATAGGCCAAAAAACCCCACCAAAAACAAAACAAAACAAACAAACAAAAAACAAAGAAGGCAAGCAGAAAAGAATGCATACTGTTAGGGCTCCATTCCAGTAAAGTTCAAAACAAGTGAAACTAATCTATGGTCCTAAGCATCAGGCTAGAAGTTGCCTTTGGGGAGGGGGTGACAAATTGAAAGGGGTTGTGAGAGAGGTTTCTGGAGTGTTAGTGATGTTCTGTTTCTTGATTAGGTTACATGGTATGTTCAATTTGTGAAAGTTCATCAAGCTTTATATTTATGATATTTGCAATTTTCTATGTGTATGTTTTACCTCAATAAAAGTTTATTTTAAAAAAAAGCTCAAAGATTTCTCCATAATTAGCAAAAACAATAGTGCACATATAGTCCTGCAGTTCCTGAAATATATGTTTCTAGTAAGTCAATAATAAGCAAAGTTTGTATAGTTGTACATACAGATGCACATACACATACAAATGCAATCTCTTCAATAGGTTCCACGCAATGTCAGTCCCTTTGGCCCTGAGCTATATCTGACCCACATCAGCTGTTATCAGAACAGATTGAAGTGATGTGTCTCAAGCTGACAGAAGATGGCTGAGGTCATCACTTTACAAAGGCCCTTAAGTAATCAGCCACCAGAACTGCCAAAATGCATTACTAAAATTGCAAGGCATCTTTGCACGTCCTGTGTACGAGAAGCACATAGAAGTGAAATCCTCTGGCCATAAACATCCCTTGCACATATAGAAATGTACCTTCTGCCCTGAATATTGGCCCTAAATGAAAACAGACAGGACTGGAGACAAATGCATTGCTTTGAGCAGCATGGACACTGTATGCAGTCATCTGAACTGAACAGTCCACCAGTTTGTCATCTAGTCCAGAAACAAAGACTAGAAATAATGATCAAATCACCTCTGCTTACATGAATATTTTTTTTCTAATTTGGTGGAGTTTGGGGAGGCTTGTTAACTATATAGGTTTTGAATGTCTTATATTTTTAAAGTTTCCTTTTTCAAAATCAGATCCAAAAGCTACTTTCATCATTTAATTAAGAACACAAAGTAGGCCAGTTCTGACATATATGGATTTTTCTCTAAAACTGTGACAATTGTCCACATAAGAAATACTTTTCATTCATTATGTCTGGGAACATGAAATTTACCAACCTCCTACTTTTCATTTTAATGCTGTATTAGTTGTGGCATGAATATTAAGTGAAAAATAAGTCCTTGCAATTATGAGAGAGAGTTACAGAATTTCACTAATAACATAGTAAAAGTGCCCTTTTTACATTTCTGTTAAAGACAGAAATAAGAGTGGTAGGTTCAAATGAAAGCATACGAATTTTATATAAAATGATAGTAGCATACAAAGGCTCTGCGTCTGTATCTTCACATTTTTCTCCTTTTCTAGCCAGTTTATTCTGATGTATATTTCTAACAAATATTCTAACAATTATTCACTTATAATCCAGAAGTTACTCATATATGTTCTCACCAATAAAGTTTCTCCCTGTCATTTGACCTACTAAGGACAAACCCATCCCTGTTTTCATCTTTATATTTTTTTTCATTTCCATAATTACAACCTCACATAAAACTTTGATTAGAACAGGATTGTAATTTTAATAGGACATTGTATTTCCTATTAACTAAGGTTGACTGAGACAAAAATCTATTCACCCTTTTCCTTCTTATATTCTTTCAATTGCTTCTTCCATTGTGTTCTTTCACGAGTGGAAAAAAAAATAAGGTATGGTATAATACACTCATTAAGAAGATTTCTCTAGTGATGAAAGTGAGGCATTGAAGTAAAGCCTTCCGTAAGCAGAAGTGGATGTTCTTTGAGTTGATGAAGCCTCCAGATGGTGTTAATGGAAATCTAATAGCATAAGAACTCAGATTTTTGACATCAGATAAAATTGGCTTTAAATCCTAGATCAACCATTTCAGCGACTTTGGGCAAATTAGCCATTTCCAAATTGAGTGGGCTAAAACAGAACTATTCTTCTTCCATTCCCAGTCTGGTGTTTCCTTAGTTTTCCCCATGTTAATTGGGCAGGGGGGAATGCTGCCTACTCAGTAATCAAGCCAAAAATCTTAGTTATCCTTGATTTTCCTACCCTTCATCACACATTCAATCATGAGCATCTTCAAACATGTCTTCCCTTTCTACCAACACCTTCTACACCCAAACCACCATCATACAGCTTGAATCACTGCAAGAACTTCCTAACTTCCCTTCATACAATTCATTCCACCCATGGCATCACAGTGTTCTTTTTAAACTTTAAATCAAGTCATTTACTCCCCTGCTCATAATCTTCTAATGACTCCCCATCACAGGCTGAATATTCAAATCCCTTAAGCAGGCTTACAAAGCTCTTTATGACCTCACCCTATTTACATCCTCAATTTTCTCCTATAACGTTCTCTTCCTTACCCATCATGATCCAGTCACATTGGCTCTGTCTGTAGTTCTTCCTTTCATCTCTCAGCTCATTATCTTAAATGTCACCTTTTCCTTGACCACTCTAAAGGAGATAGCAAGTTACTCAAAATCAAATCACCCCACATTACTTTTTTCTGTTTTACTCACTTCTATACTTTTTGTACCTGGCACATAAAAATACGTCCCTTAGGTATCTTTTGAATAATGAATAAACTTAAGGAAAGTGACTTTGTTACTGTAAAATGCAGATAATTCATCTGTCAGGATTGAAATAGAAGTTAAATGGGACGAGATATGTACAGTGTTTAGCACAGTGCCTGAGGCAAAGTGAGACTTCATAAATGATAGAGGCTATTTGTGGTATTTTTCTTAAAATAGGGACCATAATAGGGGCTTGCAAATGACTTCTAGTTAAGCAATAATATCTCTCCTAACTGTAAGAGGTTCAGATTTTCTGTTTTCAGTGGAAATTATTAAAACATAACACTTTTATATAAATGGTCAGTGAATGAATGACTCTGCATTTTAAGCAAATCTATTGCCAATGTTCGTAAAAGATCTTTATTCTCTCTTTTCTTTAACCTGAGATTCTAGAGACTTCCAGATGTGACTTTCCCAGGCATCAGAAGGAAGCTAAAAAAGACAAATGGGGAGGATTTATGAAAATAAAGAGGTAGGCTGGGGAGTCAAAGAGAACTAGAGTCTACTTGGTCTCTACCACTTCCTAATTGGCCTCAGACAACCATTAGGCACACGGAGCCTTAATTTCCTCCTGATACTTCTTTACAGACTCACTGAGAAGGAAAATAAGATACTAAATGTAATTCACTTAGCAGGACGGTTTGGTGTGTGACTGATATTTAAGTAATAATACTTTCTCTGCATGTGTGTCACTGTGAGCCCTGGGAGCCACATTTGGACCTCTGTCCTTGAGTTAATATGTGAGCTTATGCTGACTTTATTTCGCTTATGCTTTCATTTATTTCTTCACCTTGTCTCTGCCAATGTGGTCATACCATCTATTAGATATTATCTCATAGATCCATTTATTGGTGCTATTTGCAAATACCCAACTTTGACACTTAATTTGAAGATACAAAGCCAAAATGAATAATAAAATAAATAATAATGGCTTTTAGGAGCTAGTGCATCATCAAAAAACAAACAAAACAAAAACAAGGTGTTGTCAGTAGTTTGGTTTTTTGAACAAAAAAATGCACTTGTTTCTACAAACTGCAACAAAAACTGGAAAACAGAATACTGCCTAGAATCCTGAGGAATCTGAACTTGAATTATTGCTATGGTCCATTAAACTCACTCTCAAAACTTTAATATGTTTCTACTTCAGAGAGCTGTCCATGTACAGGCATATAACCACACTATTACAATGCCCAAAGAGCAAATTGCTTGACTCAGCTGCAGCAATGGTCTTTCCACTGAGAAAGTTTGCAGAGTTTCAGCAGCCTTAAGTGTAGCATTCTCCTAAGTGAGGTAAATGCTCTTTTTGCATTGTTTTCTTCCCAGGTGATTCAAGCTGCAAGGTCGATGTCTAGGACTCAAGTGCTGGAAAATAGAGGAAAGTAAACTATGTCATTTCTCTAAGTTTTAGCCAAAATGTGTTCATCAGAGGCAGAGTTAAAATAATAGTCCAAACAATAATTTGAAAAAGCACTGTTTTCCCTGCTACTCCTGTTCAGTAACTGAGGTTCCATTATCTCCTTTCCTCCTATCAATTTGAAGCATTTTTATGCTTCAGATCTTCTTGAGCATATCATCACTCATATCCAATGCATAAGACTCGGGAATTTATATTAAAAATGATGTGCACAACAACATATAGTTCCTAGAGGACCTAAGGAAGTGGTTGCGGTTTGTAATGTAGCATCAATCAACTTTTAAGGCAGGGACCAAAGTTTTCTTTTCTCCTTTTCTCCCTGCCACCCCAACTTTATTGAGGAATAATTGATAAATATAATTGTATCTATCTAATGTGCATAATATGATGATTTGCTTTGCATATACACTGTGGAATGATGACCAAGATCAAGATAATTAACACATCCATCACCTCACACTATTTCTGTGTGTGGTGAGAAAGCTTAACATCTACTTTCAGCAAGTTTCAAGTATAAAACACAGTATTATTAACCACAGTCACCACAGTGTACATTAGATGCTCAGAACTTACTCTTCTTAAAACTGAAAGCTTGTGTCCTTTTACTTATATCTCCTCTCCCCGCAAAGTTTCCTTGATGGGCTAGTACTGAGCAGGGAGAACAGAGACATAAGTGATGTATATAGCCAATTCTATTTTTTTTAAAGATTTTATTTATTTATTTCACAGAGAGAGATCACAAGTAGGCAGAGAGGTAGGCAGAGAGAGAGAGGAGGAAGCAGGCTCCCCACCTAGTAGAGAGCCTGATACGGGACTCGATCCCAGGATCCTGAGATCAGGACCTGAGCCGAAGGCAGAGGCTCAACCCACTGATCCACCCAGGCGCCAATTCTAGATCATTTTTACTTACAAATATAAGACCTACTGGAATGTAAATTGCAGTAAGTTTCTAAAAATTCATTTGGATATATGTGTCAAGCAACTCTTAAGACTGTTCAAGCTCTTTCTAGGACTAGCACTTAAAAGATGCATAAAATTAGACAATGCTTGAAACAAAAATATTTCGCTTCAGGAATACTTTTAATTATATTTAATTATATTATATAACATAAAAATGTAGGTATTTATACCAATTTGAAAGAGAATATATAAAGTGCCAATGGTGATTATCACTGGGTAAATAATAATGAGCGGTTTAATTATTTTAGTCAAATTTATGGAATTATAATGAACATAAAATAAGAGTGCATCAAAGATGTACCTTTCAATGACTTGTGACAAACATAACCATACCATAATCAAGATATAGGGCATTTCCGTCATTCTAAAAAGATTTTTCCTACACCACAGCAACAACTCCAACCCCAAATGTTACCAGGAAACACTGATTTGTTTTCTATCACTGTAATCTTATATTTTCTAGAATTTTATTCAAATAGTATAGACTCATACATGGATTCTTTCACCTATCACATTTCTGGGAGATATCAATGTTGCAGGGCCTTTTGCATGGTTTTCTTTCACTGAACATTTCTGAGGTTTATCAATTTTGTTGAATATATTAGTAGTTTCTTCCTTTTCATTGCTGAATTCTATTGTGTAGTTATACTCCAATTTGTTTACCCATTTACCTACTGACGAACCTTTGGGTTGTTTCCAGTTTTTGAAAATTATGAAGGAGGCTGATAACATTTACGTACAAGCTTTTATGTGGACATATGTTTTCATTTTCTTCTTGGATAAATACCAAGAAGGAAAATTATATTTCAATGTGTATTTGGCTATATAAACAAATAAACAAACTGCCAACTATCTTCAAAGTGGGGGTAACTGGGACACCTGGGTGGCTCAGTCATTAAGCATCTGCCAACAGCTCAGGTCATGATCTCAGGGTCCTGGGATCAAGGCCCTCATTGGGCTCCCTGCTCAGCAGGAAGCCTGCTTCTCGCTCTCCCACTCCCTCTACTTGTGTTCCCTCTCTCACTGTGTCTCTCTCTGTCATATAAATAAATAAAATCCTTAAAAAACAAAACAAACAAAGCGGGGGTAACACCTGAAAATTCTCCTTGCTTCACAAATGCCAACATTTGGAATTGTCAGGCTTTTAAATTTTAACCATTTTAGTTTTATGAAGCAGCATCTCATTAGATTTTCAATTCTCATTTCCCTGATAACTGATGATCTTGAGTACCTTCATATGCTTATTAATCATTATTATGTTTTTTGTATGAAGTGTCTGTTCAAATATTTTGCATATATTCTTTTAAATTGAGCTACTGTCTTCTTATTGTCAAGTTGTAAGTGTCCTTTACATATTCTGAATACAAGATATAAGTATTGTATTTTTTTTCAATTTGTGGCTTGCATTTTCATTTTCTGAACAAAGTATTACAAAGAGTAGAACTTTTTCATTTTGAAGGCATCCCAATGTATTAATTTATTGCTTTCATGATGTATGCTTTGGCTGTCCTATCTAAAAAACTTCACCTACTCCAAGGTCATGATGATTTTCTTCCATAATCTACTTTAATTTCTGTAAATAGTACAAGCTAAAGTTTGAAGTTCATTATTTTCTATAGATATCAAGCTCCAGTATCATTGGTTGAACAAGTTTACTTCTCTATTGATTTTGGCACTTTTGTCAATAATCAATGACCATTTATGTATTGGTCTCATGACCTGTATTTTTTTTTTCTTTCTGTGCTTCAATTGAGGTAGTTTCTAATGGCATTTATTCAAGTTCACTGATTTTTCTTTCCTGTAATATATTCTCTGATCTGAATTCAACCTAGTAAACCATTTTTTCATTTGAAATATTGGATTCTTCTATTCTAGAAGTTCTCTTTGGTTCTGTGTGTGTGTGTGTGTGTGTCTTCCATTTATCTCCTCATTATTTTCTTTTTTGTTGTTGTTGTTTTTTAGGTCTTGAGTGTATTTATAGCAGTTGTCTAGAGATCTTGTTTACTAATCCCATCATTTTTGTCATTTATAAATCTGTTTCTGTTGGCTGATGATTTTTCTCCTGATTATTGGGTCACATTCTCTTCATTATATTCATTTCTAGTAGTTTTTGGATTCTGAGTTTTCTTGTCTTCCTTTTAAAAATATTGAACTTTGTTTTGGCAGACAATTAAGTAACTTTTGGATTAACCTTCTCTTTTCAAGGCTAATGAGTACAGTAGCCTTTATTGTAGTTACAGTTTGGCCCTTCTACTAAGGTAAGACATTTCTAGAGTCTCTACATAATGCTCTGGGTGTTTATGAAGGTGTCCCTACTCTGACCAGAGAGTTCTGGTTCCACCCAGTCCTGAACAAACTCAGGGATCATTCACCTAACAGCTCTCCAATGCAGAGTTTGCCTTGCAGAGTTTCACCAGACATATGCATAGTTGAGTCTCCAGTAACAGACTCAGTGGAACCCTGATGTAGCTTTTTGGAACTCTTTCTGTACTTACCTCCTGCTCTGCAAATTCCATCTGCCTTATCTCCCTATATTCTAATCTCGGTCTTCTCAAATGATCAGTGCTTCCCTTATGCTCTCCCTCCCTGTATTATAATCTGGAAAATGCCTCCAGGCAGAAATCCAGGATGATTTTAGGTCTAATTTTGTTTGTTTTCATTCTCTTCTGAGTCACAGCCTTGTGCTGCCTACTGCCTAATGTCTACAATCAAATGTTTCATATATTTTGCCCATTTTTTCTGGCTAGTTAAGGTAGGGTAGGCAAGTCTAGTTCTAATTTTACTAATGTGACAAGAATTGGGAGTTCCTAATTATATTTTTATATATGTCTCATTTTTCAAAATTATCTATCAGGTACATAAAACAATTTTGTAATTGAGAAACATACACACACAAAAATTAGTGATCATTCTGCATCTTGACCCAAAATAATGGCACTATAAGTGACACTTGAGGTAAAATACCATCCATTTTATTCCTCCTGTTGTCATAAGGCACTAGAAATTCCGACCTTGGAGAGATATGTTTTTAAATTTTATACAACTATGACAGATTTAAAAAAAAGAGTTTTTTAGCCATACTTATTCATGTGGTTAAAATAATTCTTGCCTGCTTTTTGTTCCCATCTCAATAATGCCATTCTTCATGGTTGTAGTATGAGTTCTTATTTGTGGAGTTATGAAAAATGCAGGCTGGGCACCCAAGCAGAAAAAGAATGTTGTCTCCGAAGCCAAATCCCCAGTGTACAGAGGAATCATCTCCAAGCCATGCAGCAGGTTTCAGTACAATTCATAGCTACTGACATTTTATAGACCGGGGAGATCCAAGCTTAACTAGCATAGAAAAAGTAATACATTTCCTTCCTTTTGTAGAAAGCTTCATATAATATATCTTTGAAGACAGGGTTGAGATTATCACCATGTTCTTCTATGGATAAATATGGGAGTTCAGTTTCTGAGGCTGTGGCATAGTTTGCAGGCAATAAATTCACCTAATGGTAAAAAAATGCTACTTGTAGAGAAAAAACATTGGCAGTGTGTATTTCAGTTCAGTGCCCTACAGTGTGCTGATTTACAGAGATGACTTCTTAGTACCTTACACTTTGCAAACTCGTATTTCCTGTCCTATAGAGTAGCTTATCCTCCAAGGGTGAGGAGTTTTTTTATGGGGGTGGGGGAGCGTGGAGGGTAGGGTTCAAAACACATGCACTGGTTTGAAATGTGATTGGTGTTTAATGACAGAGGTAAGACAAATGAATGTATCAGGGCTTAATGTTCTCTAACTTAGCCCCTTGGTACCCTGTCTTCTGATTTCTGCCTTCATAAACTCTGCTCAATATTTTATTTCTGCACAATGAAGTTTGTCTCAATAAAATTAGTTCCTGCAATTAGCTTCCTCAGCAACGATGAGCCAGCAGTAATGTGGTGATTTTATACTAATAGCTTAAAGTGTGGTATCAGCTAATGCCTCTTTCCAAAGGTGCTCATGTATGTAGATCCTTAACTAGCTCATCAGGTTAGTGGATAAATCTTTGCAGATTTCCAGAGCCTAAATACATTTACCACGTATAAAAGTATAGGCCCATTACCTTATTTGATACAATAAGTAGCATTTATTGAACATTGACTATGTGGCAGGCATTATACTAATGTTTTACATATACTCTTACTGTTAAAAGAACCTTTCAAGCAATCCTAAAACTAAACTTGCATGAGACCCCAAGAGGCCACTGTGTGTGTATTTGGGTTGGAAGTGTGGGTAGCACTTCTGATACCATGGATGTGATAGCCAAGCTGACACGGAAGCAGGTAGGTGATAACCCAGCAACTGCTCAAATCCCAATCAATTCTGCAGCCATCCTGAAAGTCTATGGGAGCCTCTTGACAGTTTCCAGCCTACAGAAAATGAATGATAAATGGTGCTGTGGTACTTGACAATATTTTTTGTCAAATTTGCTTTCACCACTGGCGTAGAACAAACAATTTCCTTTTCTCTTCCCTCTTATGTCCTGCCCTCTCCTTTGCACCAAAACTTAATATTTGCATAGTTAGATTTTTGCTTTAAGGGAAAAGAGGTGAGTTCTCTTGGTGGTATGCATGGGTTGCTCCATGTTAGACACCGCATTTGGCCCTTTTGATATTATTTCTATTGATAGCCAAACACCTAATTAAAAAAGGAGAAATCAAATCTAATGCCATTTATCAAGCACAAATCTAAGAAAAGCAGTTTGCTGGGTTGGAACATAAAAATTAATAAAATGCAGATTTTGTCCTCAGGATGCTTCCACTGGGCAGATGGCAACAGTCGGTTGAAATATAAAACCAACTCTAACTCAAAGAAAAATGTGAGAAAACTATATACATGCGCTGAAGAAAAAGAAATAAAAATATGAACACTTCCTGCTGGCAAATTTGGAAGCTCTTCAGAACTGCATTTGAAACAAACCTTACAAAGAACATAGTAAGCTAACTAGTGGAACACATGAGAGAAAGTATATCAGATGGAGAGGACAGTGTGAGCAAATAAACAGAGAAAGGAAATTGGAAGACATTTTCTTCGAACTTAGAAAGCCTTCTGAGTTCAGTATTCAAATGAATGCATCAGCAAGTTTTTCAAATTTATGTTGTATATTTTAACTCTATTCTGATTGGTTCATCTTGTTTTCTATTATTAATTATTCTAAATAGTCCTAACAAATTAGCCCTTACTTGGCAGACACACTCAACAAATTGTTCAGTCTGAGAATAATTTGTTTGTCAAGTTTTTGTTCATAACTTTCTGAATACAAGGCCCTACATTTGCTATATTTCTGGAAATGACAGACATGATACAAGTAAAGTTCCTGAATCAGGAAAACCCAGAAATAAAATCAGTATCTATCAAACCGTTAACCAGATTTTTCTTTTTCTGTTCTACTCATATATGGTGAGGCTTCTAATGCACTCTAATCCTGAACCACTAAACAATGGTTACTTACTTACACAGATGAAGCTTGCAAAGATGTTTGAAAGATACTAGGGTTTTTTTTGTTTTTTGTTTGTTTTTAAAGTTTTATGTATTTATTTGAGAGAGAGAGAGACAGAACACAAATGGAGGGAGGGAGAGTGGGAGAAGCAGATTCCCTGCTGAGCAGGGAGCCCAATGTGGGGCTCCATCCCAGGACCTTGGGATCATGACCTGAGCTGAAGGCAGATGCTTAACGGACTGAGCTACCCAGGCACCTTGAAAGATTAGTTAATTAAATGGCTGGAATCACCCAAAATGCACTTTAAAATATCATGTTTAGATCTACAAGTGCTGACAGTGTACAGGCCACTTTTAGTAACCCTCAGAACCAAAACAGCCTATATTCGTAAAATTTTGGTGCACATAAAGGGAAAAAAAGCAGCCTTTCATGGATAGTGTAAAATATTCACCTCTTTAGAATGCAGGGCTGGTTTTGACACTATCACTGTTAGAAAAGATACAACCATTGGGGAAAACTGGGTGAATGGTATAAAACATCTCTTTGCTTTATTTTGCAACAGTCTGAGAATCAATAATTATTTCAAAATAAAAAGTTTAAAAGATGCATTACTGATCCTCCCAGAATCAATGCTAAACTTAACCGAAGAAAAGAGACTGTGCTTAAGAAAGAAATAAAACCCCATGATGTTCTTCTTCTCTCACCTTTTCGTCCGAAAGAAATAGTAGATTCTGAAAGCAGGAAAATAGGGGACAGAATACTGATTCCTTTCATTCCCTGTGGTTGAGTATATTATTTGAACTGCTTACTGCACATCCCAAGGGAGAGTTATTTCTTGCTAGCTTTATTCCTGTGGCAGCATCTTAAGAAAACTGTTTACTTTTCTCCTTCATGACAGTGCACTGGCTATTCTCTGAAGATTTTACCCTCGATGGCGAGGGCAAAGTGATTGGCAAAGGCGAAGCTTCTGGCCAGCCTGCCAAGCTGGAATGAAAAAACAATGTGACTTCTTAAAGACAGGTAAGCCACTTTCATGACCTCAGAGCTCTTCATTTTTCACTTCAAAATTCCAGGGTCTACTGTGTTCCATGATGTTTCCAGTGTGCCACCTGCAGAGAGCTGGCTCATTTCTTTTTTTTTTTTTTATTTCTTTTCAGCTGAGCTGGCTCATTTCTTATTTGCATCCCAAAGATGCAATTATGCATGTACTGCATTTGGTCCTTAGATCTTGATCCTCAGCTGTAGCTGGGAATTAGTGAGACACTAGAACTGGCAGGCTTGTTGGAAGTCTTACCAAGTTTGGCAATTCTGTAACCATGTGGTTTCAAGCTGGCTTTTCCTGCCTGTTTCTCCTGAGCATTTCTGGGAGTGATACTGAGTGGTTAAGAGCTAATTATCAATGTATGTCATCATTCTAAAAAGCATATAGCCATTTTGTAAAATACTTTGGTAAGTGAGAAAAATATTAAATTGCACCAAACTGTGTTTTCACAGATGGCACCAGCCTGACCCATACTTTTACCTCATCTTCTTTGTGAGGAAGAAATACAATTGCTGCTTGAGATGCCACCTCAGGCTGAGGAGAAGTCGAAGGGCAAATACCCAGGCTTTTCCCTTCCTTCTGTCCTCTAATTTCTTGTGGGTATCTGCCATTAGCTCAGCCCACTATCACAATTAATAAATAGATGCATGGATCAATGAATAATGCATGCTTGTATGACAGAATATATTAACATCCACTGTTCCACAATCATTGTACACTTTCTGAATGACGGAAAGAACACAATTCACCCCTGGTGTCTGGAAAAGTCAGATAAGAAGGTAGAAAGAAAGAAGCACAATAAATTAGAAGTCACAGCCCCAAATTGCAAATCATATACAAAGGCCTCATAACCTCCTAATGACATAGTTTCTAATTATCTGAGACCATTAAATCATTATTTCTACTGATACAAATTAAGAAACTAAAAATACCTGCTAAAGACCAACACATGGATTCTGGCACGCCTCTAAATAAATGGTTATTATCACATTTCTGAGCTTTAATTATGTGTGTGTGTGTGTGTGTGTGTGTGTGTGTATTCATGTGTTGATGTGTTTGTTTTCTTATCATCACATAACCATTTTATTCCTTGCCTTCACACGGGTAATCACCAACAGTAATCACCAACAGTGTCCCACCAACACTAGGTATATTTCTTAGTTACGGCCTTGACAGTGCTTCTTAAACTACAGCTGATTGTACAGAAACCTCTTATATATTTTATAATAATATTTTATAAATTTTATATATTACTTTTATAATATGTATTTATTCTATAAAATATAACAGAATACTATATATAAAATTTTCTTTCAACTTTAAAAACACTTTCTTTTCTATTCAGTGGCTGCCCTATGGCAATTGAACTTCCCATCAGTCAAGCAGATATTAAGTGGCTTCTTATTTTTTTTTTTACAAACATATAATGTTTATATCCCCAGAGGTACAGGTCTGTGAATCGCCAGGGGTACAGGTCTGTGAATCGCCAGGTTTACACACTTCACAGCACTCACCATAGCACATATCCTCCCCAATTTCCATAACCCTCTCCCGACCCCCCAACCCCCAGCAACCCTCAGTTTGTTTTGTGACATTAAGAGTCTCTTATGGTTTGTCTCCCTCCCAATCCCATCTTGTTTCATTTCTTCTTTTCCTACCCCCCAAACCCCCCATATTGCATCTCCACTTCCTCATATCAGGGAGATCATATGATAGTTGTCTTTCTCCAATTGACTTATTTCACTAAGCATGATACCCTCTAGTTCCATCCACATCATCACGAATGGCAAGATTTCATTTCTTTTGATGGCTGCATAGTATTCCATTGTGTATATACCACATCTTCTTTATGCATTCATCTGTTGATGGACATCTAGGTTCTTTCCATAGTTTGGCTATTGTAGACATTGCTGCTATAAACATTCAGGTGCACGTGCCCCTTCAGATCACTATGTTATATATAAAATATTTTAATTGTAGAAAATATTAAGACTTTCCAAAAAAACATGGGAAAACAAAACAAAACAAAACAACACAAAGCATGCAGACATTATAAAACATTCAGAATAGACGTACTTACATTTCATATTGTGGCTATAATAAAGTCAATTTATTTATTTATTTAGGGGGGGTTGGGGGCGAGTAGCAAAGGGAGAGAATCTTAAGCAGATTCTGTGCTGAGTGGGGAGCCTGATACAGGGCTTGAGCCCATGACCCATGCGCTGAAACCAAGAGTTATAGGCTTAACCAACTGAGCCACCCAGGTGCCCAAGGTCAATTTAAAACTCTATTTCATTCTGCCATAAGGGATGCTCCATAATATGGGAAATGGGACCCTTCAGACAAGGGTTTAGGCAGAAATCCATAGCATCCTAACTTTAATCCATTAACAACCAAAGCCGACTATTAAGAGTAATGCTACTAAACAATAAATAGGAATGAATACACAAACAGTTGTAATTTACTCAATATTTATTATGTGCCTTTCTTTTCTTTTGCTGTGGAGTACACATTTTTATTTTGATGGGTGAAGGAATGAGACTAAAAATATAAAACTACTGAGATGTGGATTATCTAATTTTTGAATTGGGGTAGTAGCAGTTCACTAGTAAGAAAACGGAGACCCAAATAAAATTACATAAAAAATCTTTATGCACTCTATGCAATTATTCTTACTTATTCATAACTCACGACTTTTGTATCTACTGTTCCCCTTACACATATGTACATACTAGCTCTCTAGGACTTCTCTTTCTACCATGAGACTTTGATTCTCTTCTTGCCCTTAATTTAAGCTGATGCTAAATCCAGCAAACATTCACTGGAACTGTTTGAGAGCATGGAGATAAACTAGTGTACTAAATACAGCCCTCCAGAACACTATAATATCATAGAAGAGAATATGATGGAGATATATATATGTACATACATATATATGTGTATACATACACTCTATATGTATCATCCTAATATCTCTCTATATAATCTATATATGATTTCACATATATATGTATATAAAATCACAAGACACTGTGATGATTGCTATATTCATGGGAAATGTGGAGTGCAAAGTAGACAGATGGGAAGGAAACCTATCCTGTTCTTCAGAAATAAGAAACATATCATCAGAGGAAGTACGTGAAACTTTAACAGTTAGAGAAAAAACTGATACTTTTTTTTTTTTTTTAAGCAGTCCTTAGGTAAGAATGGCAAACAGAAGAACATATGTTGTCATCTTCTCAAACTCCATCTTGCACGCACAGCAACCTTACTGGTAGATGACAACAGAATTTGGGTTTCATTCAGATTCAGTTTCATGATCCTTCCAGAGACATTTCTCTAGGGAACTACTAATATTAACTGGAGGTACCTCATGAAATGGAACATTTTGGTCCTAGCGATTAATCCATTCTGCAAACATGTTAAATATCTACTATCTGCCAGGCATTTTTCTCCCTAATTGTTAAAGATGAAGAGGTCATAAGACAGAGCCCAGACCCCCCTAGAGATCATAGGTTTAGCAAACAGACATGTTCAATCAGAGTACAGAGTGGCGAACAGAGGTAGACACACTGTGTTGCAGGAGAGGGTAAAGAAAATGGCTATATTCACAGATAAGAAGGTGTCACAGCAAGCAATTGGTGAATGGTGTCTTAAAGGATGAATGAGAATGAATCAAGCAGACAAGAAGATAAACAAGAAAACACATACAATGTGTTGACTTATTTAATCATGTGGCAAATTTAAGAAAGTATTAAGAATTTATAATGGGGAGAGAATGGAATATGTTAGGTGGGAGAGAGCAAAGAATATAAGGGTGGGAAGGAAAGGTCCTAACCAACATCACACACAGACGCACATCCCGTGTGCAGAGACTCCAGTTACTGGCTTTTGCAGTCAGAGAGAGGGTTGCTGAGTTCCTCCTTTAGTCTCACTCTATCTAGACTTGAGGACAAATAAAGAGGATCCTCACTGAATGAGCAGAAAAAAAAAGGGCTTCAAAAAGGGTGAGAGAAGCCATCTTTATTCAAGAAAACACTGCTTGTAGGCAGGAATGTTGAAACTGAGATGCAAACATTGTAGCTTGTATGATATGCTGAACAAATCTACACAATACACACCCAGCCGACAACTGCCCACATTCTAGGGAGAAATATTGCATAGAAAAGGCATTAATTTTAGATATGAGATGATTTTGAGCCAACAGCTCTCAAATTGCACTTATAGAATTTACATGTTTTTTCCGGTAATATGTATACTTTAAAAAGAAAACTATACATTTGAAAAGACTGGGCTGTTAGTGACAGTCCTGCCCCATTCCCTCTTCCGCATAAATAGGACTGAGATCTTCACATGAACCACAAGGCTGTAAAACTCCTTCCAACAATAAACTAAGAATACACTTTTCTCTTGTTAACTTAGCTTAATATATTAGCAGTCATGTAATTTCTCTTGAGTTTAGTGCCAGGAAAACAGATATCCCCAAAGCCAGCAACACATTGGTGCTCAATGAATACTTCATGAATATATAAATGGTTGATTTTTTTTTAACCTCAAAATTTTGATTTATTTTTTGTAAAAGGCACACACTCCAGAGAGAGGAAGTACTTTAAGCTGTTATTATGTTATCATACTTTAGTGAGATTAAATTTCCTGCCTTTTCTTAGAGCATGTTTTGATAAGGAGAGATCTGGATAAGAAAAAGATGCACAGTTAAACAAGAGGGGGAATGGTGATTGTAGGGTTCCTTCTCTTAATAAAAGCAAATGTTCAAACAACAACAAATCCAACCCTATTCCCATGAAACTGCTTTTGTTTGAGCAAACATTTCATATCTATTTAATGAGCATCTAAACTTTTTTTTTTGGTTGCATAATTGATGCAATGGAAAGCTTAAAACATGCAGCACAATTCCTGCTGTATTCATTACAGACAAATAACCTTTCCTCTTCATTCTCTTCTTCTAAGAACAGAATGGTGATTTTCTTTTTGAAACCATGCTTTCTCTATTCCCAGTCAATGTAGTGTTGGTGGGTGACAAACCATAGGAGACACTTAATCTTAGGAAACAAATTGAGGGTTGCTGGAGGGGTGGGGGTAGGAGGATGGGGTAACTGGGTGATGGGCATTGGGCAGGGTATGTGTTATAATGAGCAATTAAAAAAAGGATTAAAAACAAAAACAAAACAAAGTAGTGTTGGTGAAAATAATCCTTTCTTCTTGATTTAAGAGACAAACAGCCTGTGTAAATCAGTGTTATCCAACTCTTTGCCCCAATAATATATTTTGATATGTAATGCAAGAGAAGCTAAAAAGAGATATTAATCCTGGGATTCTGGTTGAAACTACTAGAGAAGAGAAACTAGAACATAAGGATATAAGTCTGGAGGTGCTGAGGGAAAAGGATGCCTCAGGAGGGAGCCAGTGCTAGGAAATGAAAATAAGACAGATCCTAAGATATAGCTTCTTGATGCCATTTTTGAGAACCTGGGTTAACCCACCACTGAACTTTCCAGTTATATAACTAATGCATAAACTTCACTATTGTTATTTTATAACTGTTGGACTGTCATTTATAACCAAAAAGAGTGTTTCTAGTAGATCAACTCTAATGAAATTAAAAATGTTAATGATTAAAATTAGAGGGGTGATTTGGTTTAAAAAAAAAAGCACAAAGGACATAGAGTTCTACTCTCATTGTGAGTTAGGAAGTTTTTCTGGAAAAACGGCATTTGATATTTGTCCATGATGAGGAGCATCAGGATACACATAAAGGCAGTTAACCTACGAGAGGCCAGAGTGAAATGAAAGGAACTAGAGTGAAAAAATGCAGAGTATTCAGAGAACCACATGGATGGAGAGGGAAAATCCCATTTTTTTTTAAGATTTTATTCATTTATTTGACAGAGATCACAAGTAGGCAGAGAAGCAGGCAGAGAGAGAGAAGAAGGGAAGCAGGCTCTCTGATGCGCGCAGAGAGCCTGATGTGGGGCTGGATCCCATGACTCTGGGATCATGACCTGAGCTGAAGGCAGAGGCTTTAACCCACTGAGCCATGCAGGCACCCCGGAAAATCCCATTTTAGATCCAGTATTTTGAAAGGAGGAGTAGGAGATGGGGAAATAACATGGAAATAGAAGTAAGGAAGAATCCCTCAAAATCTGTTAACTCCTATTTTGAAATGGACAAAACTTGGCTGAATGAGGCTTAGTTTGGGTTCAAGATGATACAAGTTAAAACAGAAATTATTCTGACAACAAAAGCACACTATTCTATAGGAATTAAAGTTAACAGAACCATAAAAAGGGCACCAAAATATTGTCTTTAACACAATCCTATTTAGATTATTATTTTTCAGAGAGATTTCAGAGGCTTCATAGAAGTTCCTTCTGACACCTTCTTTGCACTGAAATTATATTAAATTAGGGGTATTACAGATATCTATCACTCACATCATCTTCTAAAGAAAACTGGCCTCGAGAAAGTCACCATGGAAAGAAATGCTCACATGCCTCAATTTCCTATCGGGCTGTAGCTGACTGTGTAAGGGGAGGGTCTCTAACTCAAGGTGATCCAATACATGAATGAGTAGTTAACCTTTGCTTCTTGCCTAAAACACTTGCACTTAGTAGGAAGATTTAAATAAGAAAATCTGATGTGATTTCATCGGAAGTAGGCAACATAACAGAAACTTCTCCAGTATCGGTGCAGGTGAAAATAAATGATACCATAAATTGGGGTAAGAAATTTCGCAGGGAGTCAATCATGGGCATGGGTTAGTCAAAGTCAATAGTGGAGGGAAAGGAAGGAAATGTTATTTTTTAGTAACATTATATTAATAGTGAAGCATAAGAGAAAAGATAAATGTTTTCTAACTGGGTTGTGGTGATCTTGAGAGCTGCTTTCAATCCTGGAATGACTCTGTGGTCTCCATTCCTGACAGGTTTAGAACTTAATAGCTCCCGTGAAATCTTTTCTCCCATATGTTCCCCTTGTGTTTTTATAATAACACCCGTTTTCTTGAGCTAGCTGGAGTAGATCTCTTTTCCTTACATTTAAACAAGTTTTAATAAATAAACACCTTTATTCAGACATGTGAACACATATTAAATGTCTTCAGTGTACTATAAAGTTCATTATAAAAATGAGAAAAATGTTTCCCTTTTACAACAGTGAAAAATATATCCTTAAGAAACCCCAAATTTCAGTAACATATATGCAACTAGAAATATTTTTGCTATAGTGTTGGGAAGAACTGGATTTATAGAATTGTGCCAGGCATGTTTTACTCCAACTAATAGGTCCTATTCACCATCATCTTTAATATTTTCTAAATTCAACCCTGCTATATCTGATCACATGTTTCTAGGATCAAGGACAGCAATATTGTCGTATAATAATGCCAAAACCAAACAAAACTAAATTTGAAACAAGCATTCTAACTACTTTTCAAGGTCCTTTGTGCAAGAATTATTTACAGTGATTAAATCAGGTTACATTTAATGTATGCATGGACCCATCTTGAGCGATTTCTCCTGTATTTTCACAACATAGTCAGGATATAGTATTTACTATAATTCCAAGACCACAAACCCATTGCATAATGGGAATCCTAGATATGATTGAAGAAGAGGGACATGGGGCAAAAAGATATGATAAAAGATCTGTGACTCCGTAAGTTTATTATACTGGTACAGAAGGAAGTTTATCTTTTTGGCAGGTAAGAGACTTAGTACCTTTCAACAATATATAATAGTTGGGGTGACCAACAGAATAAAACCATTTAAAGCACTATGAATTAAGGGCAGATTTTATGTCCTGATGTGCTTTCCCAAACAAAAACTACTGGAAATTATACTTACCAATACATATGCATACAATGAATTAATTAATGAAAGATCACTGATCTTGAGAGGAAATATTCAACATTTAAAAAGTCTGCTTCTCCATAGTGAACTGGGAATAATTTATCATGAAATTTTGTCTTTAAATTATCCTTATACCTTTTTTAAACCATCAAAGTAACTGGCTCATGGGCAATTCAGTTTCCTACGCAGCTTGTTACTAGGAGAGAGCAGTTGGCTCTTGGCAGGGTTAATAAGCATTCTAATCATTGGAAAGAATTCTGATTCATGAATTAGCATTTCTGATTTATGGACTGGGTCTTCGTGAGTTTCCCTATCAGTGAATCACCAAATGCACTGAGAACACACAGTTTCTGGGACACAACTGCAGAATGTGGTGACTCAATGGAGCAAGGCTCAGCCTAGATTATCTTCAGGATTGTCTCATGAGAACTTCGGAAATGGAGAAAAGGCAGTGCAAGCATGGGTTTGCTTCAGAGACAGCCTATCCCACTGCTGCCGCCATTACTGAAGCCTAGAACCTGAGAACACCACAGGCATTCTATCTTTTCATCTCACTCCAGAAGGGTAGGTGGCGATCTGTCATGGGAATGCTCGGTTACCCTGCAATCTATCACACTCAAAATATTAGCAGATGGGTCCTAACACCTCTCACTTCCCTTACAACTTGTTGTGTCTGTACTAGTAAGACAATAGTTTCCTTATGTTTGCACCCCAGTGAGTAAAATAATATATTCTTTTATTTACCTATCACTACCTTTTTGAAGTTTAACTGGTATACTGCCAGTTCTAATATTCAGTGAGTTTTCTGGAAGTGACTGACATAACACTGTTGATGACTTAGAATTGCTTCTTATCTCTGGACGTGGCTTATTAAGTAATGCTTTGCAACATACTTTATTTCCTACTAGCTCTCTATTGCAGAAAATGACATATTTTATTCCTGAATTTATACTTGGATGTATTTACTACAAAAAACGTGGTATGTTATAACATCATTACAAAGAAAATTATACAGACATACTAAAATTTCATTTTAGACTCTCAGTAGGCTGCATTTATGTAAAGGTTACTTTGCCCTTCAGGAATTCAAAAATAACTAGCCTTTCAAGGCTCTGCTTGCTTTCCCTAACATCACAATAAACCAGTCCTTCTATGGAGTTTGGGATTATGCCATACATTAACTTGATATATTCTCCATTTAACTTTTATTATTACTTCAGCCTGTGTCACCTTCTATTGACAATAATTCTGTATGAAGTTCTTTCTTTCTTTCTTTTTTACTGTTTATATAGCTTGTGGTTAATCAACCACAGCAGAGTATTTAAATAAAATGAGGCCAAGATGTAGAAACATGTTCTCTAAACAGAGGGCTTCACAATAATAGAAATGCAGATGTAAAATGCCTGAGCTTAAGGCAAGATGGAGTGAGCAGTACCCTGGTTACATCTAAAGCACAAAATGATACCCACAAAACTCCACTAGAAGGATGACAGTCATTTATAATTCTCAAACATAAAAATGGGAAGGCTGGTTTCTATGAGAAGGCAAGGAAGCTTTTCATAAATCCAGTCCAGATGATACTTTGTCAAAAAAAACCAAAAACACAATCTATAATCCATTTAACATGTGAGTCTACCTCTACCATTGCTCCAGATCTTTTATGAGGCAGGATAGCATTTTTCCACGCTAATTACCTTGACATAATATTTAAATTAATAAAACTTAAAATCACAACCTCAAGACTGCCCATTCGTTTCATTGCTCTAAGAAATGGCCAATGCATTTTCATAAGGTAGACCTTCACTTAAGGAACATTTAGTAAGCAACTCATATGGTCCAGAGATTCCTATGAGCCTAATGAAAATCTGAAACACACTACTATTTACACATTAAATCCAATAATAATTACTTAACTAACTCATGAACGAGGCAACTAAATTCTTCTGACAGGTAGTTTATAATTATTCTCTAATATGTTATGTTGTTTGATTTTAATTTTCATTTATGTTCATGTTTTAACAAATTAAAAGAAAACCAACTGTCCTCTATCTGACAGTACAGTCGAATGATTACATCCTCCAAATCTTTGGTACCTTTAGCCCAACACTGTCCGCTCCTTAGATCATCCCTCACATAAAAAATAAAAATAAGAACAAAAAGACAAATACATGCATGCATGTGTGTGTGCATACATTTATTATATATACAGAATCTATAAAGAAACCCACTGACACGAACAGACTGTGTCATGTGTAGGACGAGCCACACAGTTCTAGCTTTTTGCAACTTGTATGCCTGTCTTTACAGTCAAAGCAAAGCACACTTACTTTTTGCAGCATATTTAAGACACAGCAAATGGATGCTAAAAAGCACTCCCATAGCAAATGGGAACCTTTGAGAAGGAGCAGTAGCATAGACGCCAAATAGTAAAATGGGAACAGTAGTGTGAGTACAAGGCGTAGCCATAGTAATGGCTAGTGTGTCTCAACAAGGTTGCTTTCACTTCAGATTATCTCATTACATCTGAACAATTCTAAGATTCAGATGTTATAGGAAAAATCCAGAAGTTATAGGTGTTCACTAATAATGTAAGTAACTCATCTAAGATGTGGTCCATTGCTCCAAACTAAGTGACCATTTAGGTTTGTTTGGGGGCTCCTAACAATGGTGGCAATGTTTTCTTTCCAAAAGGGGGGGAGAAAAAAACAACCACTCCACAAATAGGTCAAAAAACTCATATATCATAGGGCAGTACTGAAATCAGTAAAAAACAATTTAAATTCTCTTTTATTATCTCCCATTCTGGGGGTGCCTGGGTGGCTCAGTGGATTAAGCCTCTGCCTTCAGCTTGGGTCATGATCTCAGGGTCCTGGGATCGAGCCCTGTGTCAGGTTCTCTGCTCAGCAGGGAGTCTGCTTCCCGCACTCCCCCACCCCTGCCTGCTTTCTGCCTACTTGTGATCTCTTTCTCTGTCAAATAAATAAATAAAATCTTTAAAAAAAATCTTCCATTCTGCCTCAATTCCTGCAGAACAGGAAGTGGTTAAGAAATTGTGAAAGCTATAAAGTAATTAGTGGATTGGGAAAGTGAAGAAAGAGAAAGTTCAGTGTGGCAGGGGAGAACCAACCAACAAACCAAGATCAGTATGGCCTACAAAATGTGAAGTAAACAGTAAAACAAAACCTAAACCGAAAGGCCAAAAGAAGACAGCAGACGGGCAAAGCAGCTCCTGTGGCAGCCCTGGGAAGACAGAGTCAAGAGTTCTCTGTTACCTGTGAGTCTGGTCAGTGGGTGAACTGGGCATCACGAGCATTAGAGGCTAAGCCCTGCTGACGGTAGCAGCCATGGCGGGAGTGCTGAAAGCTGAAGTGAATTTACTGGGAACAGTCCTACTAAGAAGCCAGTTGTATTACAAGTCCGAGAGATGACTTGACAGACAGGAAGATTATAAGGAAATAAAAAAAAGAGGGAGAAAAAGGAAAATTGGAGACCCTCAGAATTGCCCTGGAGTACTAGGATTGCACCTCTCCAAACAAAACATCATTCTAAGCTGACACGACTGGAGTTTTCTTGAAAAGTCTGCAAACCCATGGGCTATTTTCCCTTTCCTAATCGGAGAGGGTAGATTGGGTTGCTTGTTAGCCTGCCATTCAGAGAACTCAGCTACAATGTTTGCTGATTAGTGCCAGATTTAATCCTCCAAACTCACAAACGTAGTACTGGTTGCATAGCACTGGGGCTTGACTATCCCCTCCTTCCATCTTCTAGCAATTTTGAGCTCCCCAAGGCAGAATGAAATCCCCCTGTCAGATGAGGTCACCTTTGAGATCTGAGATTTAAATAAAGTTTACTCCACCCTACTAGCCAGAGCTCTGCAGAAAGATCAATGTTTTCTTCAGCAATTTTGCAAATTCTCTGGGCTTCTGTTGTGACTCTGAGGTCTTGTTTTCTGCTGAAATTTTTATTTCATTGACATTTCCACTTCCCTGGTTATTTTCTTTTCTCTGCTTTTGTCTATTCAATGAGCCCCTTCTGTTTGACTTCAAAAAACAAACAAACACACCAACTGGCATATACATATATTTTATAATAGGAGTTACATTTTCCCTATCCATGGTTGTCACTGGTACTGTACAATTCTTTTAATACTAATCTTTTGGGGGAAAGCAAATAATAGCTTTTAAATTTTTTTTTTTTAGGGGGGAGATGGGGCGTACCAGTCTGTTTTTGAAGGCTGGGCTAATGGGATGTATTTGGCAATCACAGGTTAGTACAAAGGAGGACTACTCTGACTTGTTCTTTAGCAGTTTTCCCATAATGTCTTGATGAGTCCTGTGGACATAACTTGCTCACACAGGGTATATTGTTATAGTGCTTTTTGAGCAGAGCAAGGCAGGGAGTTTAAGAGGCTTAGAGACTGACTGCACCAGGGTCACATGATTAATAAATGGCAGCACTAGCCTAGAATTGATTGTCTGCTTCTGTCTGAGTCCCAGTGAGACCACTCTGGGAACCACTGCTGATTGTACCCTGCTCTACCATGCTCACTAGTAATAAAAGTAAGAAAAGAAGATGTTAAATATGTTCTGTGGAAGCCACCCACCTTGCTCACCAGAGCTCTCTGAGGGCTTGTCCCAATTCATCAGGTCCCACTCACTACTACCTGATGCAAAAATGTCCTGGTAGGGAGACTTAAGGCCAGTGAGAATTTACACAACTGTATTAATATACTGTATGTTTATAAAACTTATTTTCCAAAAATTAAAGCGCCTTTACATCACTTTCGTTCTCCATTCTAAAATTATAGCGCTCTTCTCATTTGGCTTCAAAGTAAACTCATGTGTTAAGAGCTTCCGATCTATATCTCTGGGTTTATCCATTTCCACACAGACACATCTATTCAATTCGCCAGCCTCCCCAACCTTTAACAATTCACCATCCCCAGGCCATATCCAATCCTTTCTGGTTTATGTGCTTTACATACAATGTATTCTTTAACTTCTTTATTTATTTGTATGAAAAGTCCAGTCTTCCAAAGCTACCTGATCCACACAAAGTCACTTAGCCCTCAGCTTGACTTTTTTATTTTAATTAAACTTTCTTTGTATTTTATTATCATAGAACTTCATTCCTAATATATCTTCTCTTATACAATAATAATTTCTGTTTATGTTCTTTTTCTTTACTATTCTGTAAGCACAGTAACATGTTTAATCTTTGTATATTTCACCTTCCTCCTCCCAGGGTGGGATATTATTTAGGACACAGTTCCTTAAAAATAATTTACTGAATTACAGTAAATCTATATATTTCATAGACTATTGTTTGTGATTCCTTTTTTGTTTATAAAACAACAACCACTGAGTTGACATTTCTTAAAAGTTCAAAAATCCTACCAAAAAATGAAGCTTAATGCTATTGAAGCCCACATTATTTCATTTGTTTTGTTTCTTTCTGTCAGATTCCATAAGTCTAGTTTAGGGCTCCCAGTGCTTCTGAGACTCAAAGGAACGAACTACCACAGGAATGGAAACAAATCTCTGAATTTCCAATCTTTATGGATCGTGTTATATACTTGGCAATGAACTCTTATTCTCAAATGAGGAGGGGAGATTCCTTCAAAATCACATCTTGTTGCTTTTTACAGACCTATCAGAATTATAAAACACAGGAGCGCCTGGGTGGCTCAGTGGGTTAAGCCTCTGCCTTCGGCTCAGGTCATGATCTCAGGGTCCTGGGATTGAGCCCCGCATCAGGCTCTCTGCTCAGCGGGGAACCTGCTTCCCCCTCTCTCTCTGCCTGCTTCTCTGCCTACTTGTGATCTCCCTCTCTCTGTGTGTCAAATAAATAAATAAAATCTTTTTAAAAAATCCTATTTTTAAAATTTATTTAATTTATTTTATTTTATTTATTTGACAGAGAGAGATCACAAGTAGGCAGAGAGGCAAGCAAAGAGGGAGAGAGGAGGGTACCCCGAAAAAAAAGAATTTTAAAACACAAAATGTGTCTGACTCTCCAGACGAGGACTTTGGCTCTTTTTTTTTTTTTTTTTTAAATCTATTAAAGCATGTTCCTGAAAGTCCGGAAAAAAAGGGAAAGACGCAATTACTCAGGCAGATTAAAGGCATTCATTTATGAGGGAAAGGAGAATGGAGAAAGAGAAGGAACAGCTGATTCTTTACTTACAAAATCCTTGAGACAAAGATCATAAGATTTTAGAATTAGGGTCACAAGCTTAATAGTGAGAACACCAATTGTGAAGATTGGATTATCAGTGTTAGGGTATGTACTACATTTAGGAGGGGAAATGTGCTAATTGAATTGATAATAAGAATATAGTAAAACTCAAGATAAAACCTAGAAGGATTATTATATTATCTATGTTTTTTAATGAACTTCAAAATTATTTAAGTAATTTTAAGAAGGAGTTTAATTCTTTAGTACAAACATTATTTATTAACCACTCTATAGAACATGTATTAGCCAGGGCATTGTTACAAACAAACCCCAAATCTCGGTGTCCTACCAAAGTTGAAGATTATTTCTCACTAATCCTATATGTCCCATGTGGAAATTCCATGTGGGACTGCTTTACAAATCACTTGGATTTCCCAGCTTATGGAGTCTTCCTTATCTTGTGACTAAACTACCTAGAGTAAAAGGCCTTTTCAGTCACCTTAGCAAGAAGGAAACTCTGGAGGATCTTGCAATTAAATGCTTATGCTTAGAAGTGTTTCATTCAATCGCTTCTCCTCATATCTCCTTAATACTAACAGCCACATGGCCCAACCCAAGAGTAAGGGAATGGAGGGGTGCCTAAGTGGCTCAGTCAGTTAAGCATCTGACTCTTGGTTTTGGCTCAGGTTATGATCTCAAGTTTATGGGATTGAGCTCAGCGCCAGGCTCTGTGCTCAGTGGGGAGTCTGCTTGGGATTCTCTTCATCTGCCCCACCCCCAATTTATGTGCAAACACACTTTATCTCTCTCAAATAAATAAATAAATAAATAAAATCTCAAAAAAAAAAAAAAAGTAAGGGAAAAGGAGATTTTAATTCTTCCCCTGTGCCTGGAAAAAGTGGGAAACAGATATCCTTCACCACAAGATATAAAAATCCAATAAGCCCATAACAGTGATCACCATTCTGTCTATAATCTGTGTTTTTACGATGTATTTCCCTTTCGAGTATATTTCGAGTTTAAAGATTTTATTTATTTATTTGACAGAGAGAGAGATCATAAGTAGGCAGAGAGGCAGGCGGAGAGAGAGGGGGAAGCAGGCTCCTTGCTGAGCAAAGAGCCCGATGTGGGGCTTGATCCCAGGACCCTGAGATCATGACCTGAGCCGAAGGCAGAGGCTTAATCCACTGAGCCACCCAGGCACCCCTCCAGTATATTTTTGCTGCCAGCAGGAGATTGATAATGAGAAGAAAAGATCAACACAAGAATATCAACACAACACAAATAAGAGAGTAAAATGCAAGAGCATCTTTATCTTCACACCTCCACAACATACGTGAGACCTCCAGTTTACCTGGTATACACTGTCTGGCATTGTTTATGACTCATCTTGTTGTGAATGGTTGGATCCCCTTCTGATCCATAAGAGTACATTATATGCTCATTTGTTTAAGATTTTGACTATCCCTCTTTTCTAGGTATCATAAAGAAGCCTCTAAATATGGAGGCATTATTAAAATAATAAAAATCAACACACTATAGACATCATTATAACAAAAAATAATGGCAATCAATCCATGGAAGTTAAAGTGTTATGTCAATGAACACTGCTGCCACACTCTGTAAGTTTATCAGTTTCTCATGCCAAAATTAAATACTATAACTTAAATATTTTGCTAAGTGGATATGTACATAATGGTTCCTCTTTATAGCGGCATACTTTATTTACTTGGTAACCAGGAAAGCCTTTTTCCAGAGAATGTTCAAAAATTGCATTTACAAAGATTACTTTCAAGCAAGTGAGAAATTATATCAAATATATTTGCTTAAGACAAGAGAAAAAGTTTGAACTAACCAGATTATCTGTGCAAAAATGCATGGGTCATCCAAATCATTCCCCCAAAGCCCTTTTATGTTCTAAGAAAGCAAGCAAAAGCAGTTCACGTTTAATTAATGTATACCATATCTGGCATATTCATTTTAGAATTCAACTTTGAAATTGACAATGTAGAGTTCTACCATTGCCCCTGGTGAAATAGTTGAGTGTAGGGTATTTATTTTCATTTTACCAGACATTTACAGTATGATATGATGGAAAGTGAACTGGATTGATTGGGTATCTGGAGACCTAAATTTTGCCTCATCTTTATCCCTTAATAGTAAATAAGCTGACTTTTTCAAGCTTCAGTTTCTTCAGCTTGGGGAAAAGGGGAATGATTTTTATGTTCCTTTCTAACTCCAGCCTCTCTTGCTGTGGAGAATTCACATCCAGATAGAGGTATAGAAATATCTCACAGCTCTTCAGGAAGCAATCTTCTTCCTGGCAGTAGTGTTCAATAACAGTACCGCCTCTGGAGACAAGTGGCCTGGATTTGACTCACAGCTTTGCCATTATTTGCTTTCTCATCAGTAAAACAGGGATAATAATGGTATCCACTTCATAAGACATTAGGAAGATTAAATGAATTAATACTTGTCAATGCATCTAGAATGTTGAAATATAGCAAGCACACAATTATCATTATTTAATGTTACTATTGGGCATTTTTTTTTTTGCTATGTGAATATACTATCACTTAATACTGATCCAACTTACTGAGTTACTATTAGGAGAACAGAGTAGTCTATAAACTCCATCCATAATGTGTTTAAGTTGGGGAGCCAAATGTATGAATAACGAGAGGAGAGTACATCCCATTTTTAACAAGTGAATAGTAGCCAGAATGCCCAGGGACAATAGCCAAAGCTTTGAGAAGTAGGAAAAGGATTTAATATTAGCTGTGAAAATGGGGATCAAAATAGGAAACATTGTATTGGTTTCTAGCAGTTGGTGGAACAGATCTTAACTGACTCTCATGTTGAAGACAAGGTAATATATTAAAACACGAAATGAAACATTTTTAAAATGCATTAATGATCTGGCAAGAAATTTTAAAGATTTTATGCTAAAGCAAATGGGTTCATAGTAGGAGGACAATATTCCCAGAGTCTCAAAGCATCAACCTGATCAAAAAGAGAAAACAAAACAAAACAGGGATTTCAAAGTCATTTTACTAATCCCAAATGAAACTATAGTAATTATATGATCGAGAAACCAGCAGTCACCAACTTACCAAATGATTAAAATTAAACCACCAGCATGAGAAAAGTCAACACCATGGGCTCCCTTGTGTGGTGCAGTGAGAATATTACCTTTGTAATATTCCTCCCAAAATGTATAACTGAATCTAACCATGAGGAAATACCAGACATCCAAACCAAGAGTCAATCTACAGAAAAACTGGCTGTACTCTTCTGAAAGACAAAGACTAAGAGTAAAGGACACTAAAAAGACACGGGATCTTACACTTACTCTTGCTATAAATGAAATCACGGGGACAAGGAGTAAAATTTGAATCACATCCGTGGGGCTTTAAAGATATGTCCACAAATCTTTGATGTTGCCCTTGCCTAATTCCTCTCTCCTTGAGTAGCGGCTATAGTCAGACTCACTTTTAACAAACAGCGTGTGGTAGAAATAGAAGGATGCCATGCATAAGACTGAAAAGGCACCATGGCTTCCTACTGCTCTCTCGTAGACTGCT
This sequence comes from Mellivora capensis, assembly GCA_004024625.1. NCBI lineage: Eukaryota > Metazoa > Chordata > Mammalia > Carnivora > Mustelidae > Mellivora > Mellivora capensis. Next base: position 89,906 of record PISX010003945.1, read on the forward strand.
CACTGAGGAAGTCAGCCACCATATCGTGAAGACATCAAGCAACTCAATGGTGAGGTCCATGTAGTGAGGAACATAGGTGCATGTGTATTTTTTGGAAATGCATCACCAAGCCCAAGTGAGCCTTTAAATGACTGCTTGGCATTTATTTAAATGTGCTTTAATTGTGTGCTTGGCAACAAACACATAGGTACTTTGATCCAAACCTATCCAGCTAAGTCACACCTGATGCCTGACCCATAAGTGTTTTGCTTTTGGTTTGGTTTGGTTTATATTCAATTTGTTTAATTGTGGTAATATAGGCATAATGTAAAAATTACCATTTAAACCATTCTAAGTGTACAGTTCAGTGGTATTAAGTACATTCAGATTTTTTGCTGCCATCACTACCACCTACAGAACTGTTTTCATCTGCAAAACTGAAACTGCGCCCATTAAGCAATAACTCTCCATTTCCTCCACCCCAAGACCCTGACAATCACCATTTAATTTTGTCTCTATGAATCTGACTACATTTTAATAAGTGGAATCATATGTTCTTTTATGTCTGGTTTATTTTACTTGGCAAAATGTCCTTAAAATTCATCCATGCTGTAACATATGTCAGAATTTCCTTTCATTCTAAGGCTGAATAATATTCCATTTTATGTGCATACTACATTTTGTTTACTAGCTCATCCATTGATGGAGACTTGGGTTGCTTCTACTTTGGCTATTGTGACTAATGCTGCTATGAACATGATGGTACAAATACCACCTTTGGTCCTTGCTTCAAATTATGCTAATAGTATTCTTTGATACACAAAAGATTTTAATTTTTAATATAGTCAATTTACCTATTTTTAATTTGTTAGCTATGCTTTTGGTGTCATATCCAAGAAATCATTGACAAATCCAAAGTTGTGAAGCTTTTATGTTTTCTTTGAGTTTTATAGTTTTAGCTCTTATATTTGGGTCTTTGGTCCATATGAATTTTTTTTTTTTTTTTGCATATGGTGTAAGATCAGAATCCCACCACATTCTTTTGCATATGGATATCCAGTTTTCCAAAGATCATTAGTTGAAAAGGGTATCTTTTCCCCAGAGAATGGTCATGGCGCTCTTGTTGAAAAGGATTAGACCGTATGTGTGGGCTTCTTTCTGGACTCTCCATTCTAGTCTACTAGTCTACATGTCTACTTTATACTAATACCACACTGTTTTGATTGCTGTAGCATTATAATAAATTCTGAAATCAGGAAGAATGAGACTTCCTATTTTTTTTTCAAGACTATTTGACTATTCATGGTCCCTTGGGATTCCACATTAATTTTAGGATATATTTTTCTATTTTTGCAAAAAACATTGTTGATAGGTATTTCACAGAAATTGTAAACTTACTTGAGTAGTTCTGATATCTAAATAATATAACATGGGGCACCTGGGTGGCTCAGTCATTAAGCATCTGCCTTTGGCTCAGGTCATGATGCCAGAGTCCTGGGATTGAGCCCCACATCAGGCTCCCTGTTAGCGGGAAGCCTGCTTCTCCCCTCCCACTCCCCCAGCTTGTGTTCCCTCTCTTGCTTACTCTCTCTGTCAAATAAATAAACAAAATCTTTAAAAAATAAAATATAATATAACATGAACAAAGAATGTCCATTTATTTGTATATTGCTTAATCTTTTTCAGCAATATCTTCTAGTTTTCAGTGTACAAGTCCTTTGTCTCCTTGATTAAGTTTATGACTTTTTTGATAATATTGTAAATGAAATTGGTTTTTAATTACCTTTTCTGATTATCCATTGTAAGTGTATAGAAATGCAACTGATTTTTTTTCAAGATTTTATTTATTTATTTGACAGAAGAGATCACAGGTAGGCAGAAAGGCAGGCAGAGAGAGAGGAAGGGAAGCAGGCTCCCCACTGAGTAGAGAGCCTGATGCTATGCGGGGCTTAATCCCAGGACTCTGGGATCATGACCCAAGCCAAAGGCAGAGGCTTTAACCCACTGAGCCACCCAGGTGCCCTGCAACTGATTTTTTAATGTGGATTGTATCCTGCAACTTTGCTGAATTTACTTATTAGCTCTAACAGGCGTGTGTATGTGTGCATAATCTTTAGAAATGTTTATATATAAGATCATGTAATCTGTAAACAAATATAATTTTACTCTTATTTTTCCAATTTGAATATGCTTATTTTTCTCACCTAACTGTGCTGGCTAGAATGTACAGTATAATGTTGAATTGAAGTGGAAAAGCTTGTCATCCTTGTCTTGTTCCTGATGTTAAAGAAAAGCTTTCAATTGTTCATCACTGTAGGATGTTAACATGGGTTTTTCATTTTGGCTTTTATTGTACTAAGGTAGTTTCCTTCTATTTCTAGTTTATTGAATGTTTACATCATGGAAGAGTATTTACTTTTGTCAAATTTCTGTGTCAATTTAGATGATCATGTACTTTTTTTCCTTCATTTTGTTCATCTATTACATTGATTGATTTTAGTATGTTGAACCATCCTTGCATTCCAAAAATAAATCCTAGCTGGTCATGGTGTACAATCCTGTAATCATACTACTGAATTCAGTTTTCTGGGATTTTCTTGAGAGCTTCTGCAACAATATCCATTAGAGATATTGGTCTGCAATTTTCTTTTTCTGCAGTGCCTTTGACTTTGCTATTAAGCTAATTCTGGATTTGTAAAATGAATTTGGAAGTTTCTTCCTGTTTAACTTTTTGGAAGAGTCTGGGAAGCATTAGTGTTCATTCTTTCTTAAATGTTTGCTGGAATACACCAGCAAAGCCATCTAGTCCTGGACTTTTCTTTTACAGCGTGAGGGTTTGATTAATGATTCAATCTTTTAAGGTCTATACAGATTTTTAAAAATTTCTTTGTGATTTAGTCTTGGTAGGTTGTGTGCTTCTAATTTGTCTATTTGATCAAGTTTGTGCAATTTCCTGTCATACAATTTTCATAGTACTCTCTTATAGTCCTTTTCATTTCTATAAAATTGGTAACGATGCCCTTCTTTCATTTCTAAATTTAGTTATTTACATCCTCTCTCCTTTTTTCTTAGTGTAGCTGACAGTTTGTCAATTTTTTTCATCTTTCCAAAGTACCCATTTTTGGTTTTTCTTCATTTGCTCTATTTTCTTATATTTGCTCTAATCTTTATTATTTCCTTCCTTTTGCTAGCTTTGATTTCATCTTCTTTTTCTTGTTCTTTAAGGTGTAAAGCTAGATTATTGATTTGAGATATTCTTTTTTAATGACAGTATTTGTAGCTATAAAGTTCACTGTTAGCACAGGTTTTACTGTGTTCAGTAAGTTTTGGTCTGCTGTGTTTTAATTTTCATTTGTCTTGGGATATTTTCTAATATCCCTTGTGACTTCTTTTTTGACCCATTGGTTGTTTAAAAGAATTTCATTTAATTTCTACATATTTGTGGGTTTTCCAGTTTTCATTCTGCTATTGATACCCAGCCTCATTCCACTGGGATTGGTAAAGATACTTTGTATTATTTTAATATTTAAAAATTTATTAAATTTGTTTTGTGACCTAACATATGGTCTATCCTGGAGAATGTCCCATGTGAAAAATATGTATTTTCCTAATGTTGGGTGAAGTGTTCTGTACATTTATATTAAATCCAGTTGGACTATAGTGTTATTCAAGTCCTCTGTTTCCTTACTGATCTTCTCTCTCATTTTTTATTCATTATTGAAAGTATGGTATTCAAGTACCCTAAAATTATTGTAGAGCTCTCTATTTCTCACTTCAATTCTGTCAATGTTTGCTTCAGATGTTTAGGAGCGCTGATTTTTGCTACACATTATCTTCATACTTATTATAACTTCTTGGTGAATTGACCTTTTTATAAATCTATAATGTCCTTCTTCGTCTCTCTTAACAATTTTTACTTATAGTCTATTTTCTCTGATACATCATCTATTTTGTCTACTCCCTTTTGGTTACTATTTGCATGGAATATCTTTGACTTTTAATCTACACATATCCTCAAATCTAAAGTGTATTTCTTGTACACAACACTATAGTTGGGAGGGAGAAATATCCTCAAATCTAAAGTGTATTTCTTGTACACAACACTATAGTTGGGAGGATCCTGGTTTTTGTTTTGTTTTGTTTTTATCCAATTTGCCAGTATATGTCTTTTGATTGAGGACTTCACTCCACAGATCTGTTGTTTCTAGCCACTGCATTTTGGAGTAATCACAGCAATGGATAAAAACCACAATTCCTGTATATTAATTACTAATATCAAATCTATATTAATATTATTTTTAGAGTTATACTGTGGTTATGAATATTATGATCTTGTTTTTAGAAAAAATATAAATTATTTCATGATTCAGAGGCATTATGACTCAAGTTATCCTTAAATGTTTCAGAAAGAGACAGATGACAAAGGAAATGTGGTAAAATGTTAACAGCTGGAAAAATCTGGATGAAGGTACATGAAAATTCTTATTACTATTCTTGGGATCTTGCTGTATGTCTAAAATTATGTCACAACTTAAACCAATTAAAGAAAACCAAATTAAAAGACCAAAATTTAGGAACACATTAGAACCCAAATATGAATAGAGCTTGAAAGCTCACTTTTACCTTCTGGATTCCAGAAAGAAAGGAAAAAGAAAAATGAGTAAAGGTAACATATAGATAAATAATAACTAAGAATTTCCAGAATTGATGGAAGACACCAACATAAAAATTAAATAACCTAAGATCAAAATAAAATAAGATCAAATAAATATTAAAAACTTGATATCTGGATATATCACAGTAAGACTACAAAGGCAACAGAGACAAAGAAAAAATATTAAATGCTGTAGAAAAGAAGGACTGATCATCTTCACAGAGAGCAATCAGGACAACTGACTTCTGAACAGCAACAATGTACACTAGAAGGCCAGTATAATAATGGACAGAATGTGCTAAAGTAAAATAACTATCAACCTAGAATTATATATTCTTCCAGTGATAAGAAAAAGAAAGACATTTATGGACAAAGAATAACTAAGCATTTACTACCAACAGATAATTATTAAATGATATCTTAGATCTAGTTCTTCAGGCAGAAGAAAAATATCTCAGATGGAAAATCTCATATACAAGAAAGAATGGTAAGCAAACACACTGAGCAGTATTCTTATTTATCTATATGAAACAAAAATAAAATTGCCATTTGGGTTAAATATTGCAATAGAAGTAAAATGTATGAAAATTACTATAAAATTAAAGGAAGCTGGATGTACTTGTTATTCCAAGCTCTTATATTGTTCAGAAGGAGAGTGAAAATTGAACTTCACACTTTAGTGAGTTTTCCTGCACATAATTACATTTCTAAGATAATCATTCAAGACTAGAAAAGAGAATAGAAGTATTAAACTAATAGAGGGAAAGATAAATGAGAATAATCAATTCAAAATAATTGGGAAATAGATCGAGAAACACAAGAATGGGTAGACAAATAAATTTAAAATAATGTTGAAGATTCAAAGAAAATATATTAGCATCAAAATCAGTGTAAATAGACTAGATACTTCAACTAAAGTACAAAATTTGAAACGGTAGCTAACTCTAGTAATAGGCAGTATGATTCCACTTATGTAAATTTTTAAAAAATCAGATATGTACCCCATAAAAATGTAAAATGGTAGAAATATGTCTCAAAACTATAATGAAAAGCAAAAGGATGATAAACAAAATTCAGAAGACAGGTTATCTCTGAGGGCACAAGGAAAGAGATTGGATTAAAGAAGGGTTACTTCAATATATGTTAATGTTTTTCTTACACTGAATGGTGTGCAAAATGCTATGCATTTTTTAGTCTATTTTACAACTCATACATATTTTAAATACTTTCCAACTCTATTCAATAAAACCAAGTAAAAAGGAAACATCTGAAATAAAAGATTTTTTAAAGATTTTATTCATTTGAGAGAGAAAGAGAGAGAAAGAAATCATGAACAGGGGTGGAGGGAGGGGGTGGAGGGAGAGGGAGAAGCAGACTCCCTGCTGAGCAGGAAGCCCAATGCGGGGCTCAACCCCAGGACCCTGAGATCATGACCTGAGCTCAAGGCAGATGCTTAACTCACTGAGCCACCCAGGCCCTGAAATAAAATATTTTGAATGGATGTGGAATATATTGTACTACTGTTGTGATGCTAAGTTGTGCTGTCAAGTTGAGAAGCACTGTTTTGATTGGGTAACAGTGCAAAACTAAACCTAGGTCAGGTCTATAGGACATTAAACTCTATCAGGTAGCTAAATGTGACAGAGGGCAAAATTGTCCTATTTTCTCTCTCCTTCATATATCTACTCCCTTTGCAGTGTTACCACATCGCTACTCTTGCCAAGAGGTGGAATCTATTTGTCCACTCCTTGTTATCAAGGTGGCCTTGTGACTCGCTTTGGCCAACAAAATAAGGTAAAAGCCAACATTGGGCCAATTCTAAGCATTGGCTTCAATGCTTCCATTCTTTGTCTTGAAACTGACATCTGCTGTGTAAATTTGCTCAAGCTAATCAATTGTATGATACAGACATATGGCCCAATCACTCTTGGTGCCTGCCTTAGTCACAAAATTGCAAAATAAGTGAGTCAGAGGACTAAGTTATGCTGCTTGTTCATGGAAAATATGCCATCCTCGTGAGTATGTTGATGACTTTGTTAAAAATACCTTTTGCCACCCCTGTCACTCCTGGCCTATTCGCAGCTGACCTCATACATATGAGCAAGCTCAGCTGAAATCAGTCAAACTTAGGATCACCAAAACTGCCCACTGACCTGGAGACCTGTGAAAAATAATCAAATAATTGTTGTGTTAGGCAAGTAAGTTTTGGAAGAGTTTATTACTCAGGGAGAAATCATTATGCAATCATTAAAATACACATTAATCATAAGTAAACTTGTCTCTTAAATTCTACAAACACCATTATCTTTCCTTGCTATGTTTCTCTCTGAAAGTACTCATAAAACATGTTCATATGGTTCTAATTTTGTAAGTCCATGAAATACTTTGTAGCCATGAATATTCCTACTGTGTATAAAATGTTCTTATTTTGGAACGTTTGAGTCAAGAAAGTCTTCAAAGATGATACAATCTGAGAAGATAGATGTTCAATTTGCTATTTCAAAAAAGTAAGTGGGATAACGTTTCTTAAGATAAAATAGAAAAACTCAAGGGAAAAAAACACAGGTATGAAACTGAAATATGCTGATCTCCCGTCTCTTAATTTTATGCCACTGTGAAAACCCTGCGGTATTGTGGAGCCACAGTATTCATGAGAACAAGAGAACAGGGGTAGCAGAAGGTATTTTTAACAAAGTCATCAAGGCACTCATGAGGATGGCATATTTTCCATGAACAAGCAGCATAACTTAGTCCTCTGCTTTAACACCACACACAGCATAATGGAAATGGCACTTTCGTAATACTGATGCTCCCACAGGGAGCTCAACAGTGAACCAGGAAAAGATCACAGGCTCTGACAGCTGATTGGTGAATTAATTAGGTGCTGCACTTTTTTAATGCTATTGTAAATCACATGTGCAGCATGAATTCAGAGTCATAAAAAGATTCCAAGGATGCAAGTGTCACACAACGGTAGGGCAAAATGTAATCAGAGTCCAGAGGGAGACCCAATGCAAATAGGTTTGCCAGAGACCTGCTGAGATTAATCTTACTTATCTCCCTTTCTGAAGGGAAAATTTAGATGGGGTGGCAAAAGTATTTAGGCTCCAAGCAAAAGAAATTGATGCCTTTTTTTTATCACTTCCTCTCAAGTTTTCTTGATAGAGGCTTGACTTCATATTTATAAACTTTTTAGCCATATGTGAACTATTCCTCCTCATGGAACCTATCAAGTGATAGAATATTTTGAAGAGAGATCACAGAAAGGACCATTTTCCACTCTTCAATGACTGGGTCATTGTTACTGGTGCTTATGGGCTCTCAAAAATTCTTCTGTGGCAGGCCTTAGTCGCTAAGTATATCTTGTTATATAACATATTGTATTTATGAGTTGTGTGATCCTGGGGATGTTATTAAACCCCTCAGCTCTAGTTTCTCCATCTGCAGAAAGGGGCTAATAAAATTCACTTCATTGGGCTATTATGGAAATTAAATAAATATTATAAAGGGCTTACAACAGTGCCTGGCTCATGCATCACAAGTGCTATAAAAGTTGTTGCATAAATGTTGATACGAAAATGATGTCATCGTATTTACACTGAGATCCATCACCACTGAAACTATTGATCCCTCAGCAGACAAAGCTTTCGATCTCTAACATTCTGAATGAAAATGGGCCTTTCTTAGAAAAACGAGGTCTTCACATAGTTGAAGTACAAAAATACTAATAGAGCTTTATGTATACAGGATTGAATTGTAGGGGTTCTGAGATTCACTATTTTTTTTCCTGTTATTTTCTGTAACCTGGAAAGATGAGGAACTAAACAAAGGACAGACAATGTATCTGTCAGATTGAAAAAAGGAACTAAGATTCATTTCAAGCCTCGCTCTTGGTGACAAACAGATCTAGCTGCAGGCATGGTGAGCTCCAGGTGGGTTTTGATTAGCTATCCCTCGTGCCTGTGGCAGTGGCATGCAGCAAATGCCAAGCCGATTCAATGTACATATTAATAACATTTTAACCTCTTCCAATAAAACAGTGATCACTGAAATTACATATGAGCATAGAAAGAACACAAAAAAAAATGTTAAAAGTTTATTCTTCATTTTAGTTCCCTTCCCTTCCCCTATCTGCTATGCACTGAAGATAACTGTTGAGTCATGAAATGATCAACTACCATGTGCACAGGATGCATGAGGACAAGGATAGGGTTGACAGAAGCACAAAAAGTGGACCAGGATCCCTGGCAGAATCAACCTGAGATTTTATCTGAACTGGTAAGTGTAAGGATGCCTGGGGTATTTAAGTCCCTTACTCAGAGTGATGAGTCTGTGATATCCACTGATGCAAACAGGCAATCAACAGGTAATATCAAATATTTGGTAAATAGGAATAAAAAATTATTTATACTGGGAGAGTGTATTGCGGCCTGTTTTATTCTTAAAAGGCCTTGGGATAGCTAACTAAGTTGCTTTGGTGTGAGATCAAAATAAATGAGAAAAAAATGTAAAATCAAAAAGATAAAATAATGCCAGGGATAAGGTTAGTACCTACTTGATATCAATTAGTTTATGTATGGGAGAATCCAGATCTGTTGGTCTCCCTTCTCAGAAAACAGGGCTGCTCTTTGTGTCACTCCTAAAGGAGCTACCTGTAAGGAACAATAGTAAAGGAGGGCAAACTTCCTCTTTCTTATTAATAGTCTTTGGGACCTAACTGTCAATATGGAGAACTATGGTCACCTGGGCTGGAACCAGGACCTGAACTAGAAGCCTGAGAGATCTCTGCTACCTAATTCCAAATTTAAGCCCAAATCATCCATTTTACTTTGATCAGATTGGATGTTTTCAAGGAAAATAATAGGTCAGAGGGAACTACCTAGGGGGTAAGCCCTGGGTTAGCTTAGCACTGGAAATGAGATAAAAATGAGAAGGGAAAAAAAAAACAGGATAATGGGGCGTTAGTAAGAAAGCTGAGCTCCTCCATGTAGAAGGATTTCAGCCTTCCAGTTTGAAAGGAAGAGAAGATAGACTGGTTCCTATGTGCATAAATATTCATTGGATGACTATTCTATAACCTCATGGAGTCTCTCCCACCAAAGGATTATCTCCTCTTCCTGGGAATTCAATCTTCCTCCTCTCTGAAAGCTCTTCCTGCAGACAATGCACAGGTGGCTCCTTCTTATCACCCAGATCCCTCCTTAAAATGTCACCTCCATTGGTAAAGTCTTTCCTGACAACACAAATCCAAGTAGATCCCCAGGCTCTCAACTTATTTTAGCACTTCTTATTACGGGATACTTTCTTTTACATACTTTTATTGTTAATGGACTCTATAGTACATGCCACCCATTAAAACATAAGTTCAATGACAATAAGGATCTCCTCTATATCATCTCCTCATATACATGTGAGTAATATATGAACATAATAGGCACTCCACAAATGTTTACTGAATGGACACATGCACGAATATGTGTTTTGATGGGTCCAGAAAGGTGGTGGAAAAAGAACCACTTTTGGGAAATCTCTTTTAGTGTTAATTATAGCTAACACTTGCCAAGAATGGGTATTAATATATGAAGTGTTATCTTTTCTCAATCTTCATAAAACTGCCATAATATAAACCCTGAAAAGAAAACTGGGTTCGCAACCTGATCAAATCTACCCTAGAGCCAAATAAAAGATGAGATCCTGTGCCTCAATGGATCCCATAGCAGCCATGTTTCACTAGATATATGCCACTGGATTTTGCTCACTCGCCAGAACACGTGCAACAGATTTGGTTTTGAACTTCCTAGAAGGCTACACACATCTGCAAATAAATCTATTACGTGGTCTACTGGAGTAATAGCTAAAAGTAATTTTCTGAGAGAAGCCTGTATTTGGAGTGCTTAGACTGGACGTATGTCCCATGATCTTCCTAATGGAGAATCCTTCATAAAGGATGAAGAAAAGCACACCGTCAATGACATTACCACTGTAAATGTAAGCGTGAGTTTCTAGCATCTATAACACAAATCAGTGTAAGTCGATTGCATTGATTCAAGCTGTGGTTCAGTGAAAGCACTTCTACAGAGTAAATACAAAGATTTTAATAGTCTTGTTTACTCCATTGATAAAATTGAAGCTTACTGATGAATGAAAAAGATTCATGTCCTTTGGGAAATCTTCCCTCAGTACATATTTTGCCACTACATTGCTGATTGATATTGGTTGGCAGAATTATGATGCATGGTGAGTAACAGACCAGACATTTGGTATTACTAATTAAGGACATATCCATGGGTTTTAAAACATGCATAAGTTTGGTATCTTCTCAGGAGCCAAGACACCTAGCCAGAACACTTACCTGAACCGGCTAACATGCCTATACAGACAAAAGCAAAAGGGAATATCTTTAGCCAACATCTAGACTTCTTCAGAAAACAACAACAACAACAACTCTGGTTTTATCTAATATGTGAACAGAAGTCTAACTGAACGGCTAACACCTTATCTTAGTCATAATCCCAAATCATTAACAATAATAAATAAAATACCCTTAAAATATTTAACTTTATGCTGTAAGATGTGCTTCTAGGTAACTACATAATTGTTGGGGTCTAATTCAAGGTCAGTGAACTGGAAAAGCATGTAGTTTGTAATGGTTGATTTTAAGCCATTCATTCTTACCATGATTAGTACATGAGTATCGATGACAATATCACATCACAAGCAGGATTTCACATTCTCTTTTTACAGACTAGTGAACTAAGCCCCAGAGACCCCATGTAAATTAGCAAAGTGACAGAGGCAGTGAGTGAGAACCTAGGAACAGTGCACATGTGCCTAAGACTGTAACCACTAGGAACATTCTGCCATGCTATTTGCAACTTCTATCAGATAGATGAAATGCATAGATTTTTGGAGCTAGTAAGAATCTTGGGTCATTTGCTTAGCTTTCTTATTTTATAGCTGAACTAAAACAGAGTAAACTGTTGACTTCAAATCTATATCCTACTTAGTGGTAGAATTAAAATAGAACCATTCCAGCATTTTTCTAAATAAAATTTCTTTACACATAAAAATCATCTTAAATTAAGAAAACACAGGAAATAAAAAAAGTATCACTTAGCATTAAATACTGATGATGTATGTAAAGGATATTTCTCCACACAAAAGATCATCAAAAAATGACAGAATAATGAAAGAAATGCAAACTGTTCATCTTTCATGAACACTGATTAGTACATGAATCCCCAGTGAGAAGCAGCTGATCAGGACTGTTTTTTTTTTTTTTTTTAAGATTTTGTTTATTTGACAGACAGAGATCACAAGTAGGCAGAGAGGCAGGCAGAGAGAGAGGGAGAATCAGGGTCCCTGCTGAGCAGAGAGCCCGATGCGGGGCTCGATCGCAGGACCCTGGGATCATGACCTGAGCTGAAGGCAGAGGCTTTAACCCACTGAGCCACCCAGGCGCCCCTAGAAGCCAGACTGTTAATCCAGTTTACAGCAGCCCATTCTGTTTGGGGAAAAATTCTATTTTTTTTAATCAGCTTTTGTTTGTTTTGTTTATTTAAATGAATCCCATTTAATATTATTTTAAAATTTTTTCAGACATTGGGTCACAGTAGACCCAAATGTCTCAGGACCTCCTTCAGAGTCATAGCTAGAAATACTAATTTCCCTTCCATCTGACACTGATTCAAATATTTCCAGAAAATTATCATCTCTAACACTTACTAGTCTTTTCTTCTCAAAACAAGGCATACATAATTCCTCCAAACTTTTCAATTCTCTCATTATCAGGATTGCTCAGTTCATCAATAACCTTCTTCAACTTTGGACTCGGGTCACAGTGTTTTAAGGATGTTCTACTCAGAATGCTGACCTGGTTTATAGCATTCTCCCCATTCCATACACCTATTGTAATGTCATTCACGTTCTTTCTTTTTTCAGATGTAGAGTTCAGTAATTCATCAGTTTCATGTAACACCCAGTGCTCATCACGTCCCGTGGCCTCCTTAATGCCCATCACCCAATTACCAATCCCCCCACCCACCTCCCCTCCAGCAACACCAGTTTGTTTCCAATAGTTCAGAGTCTCTCACGGAATTTCTCCCTCGGTGTCATCCACATTCTGATTACACACTGCCATCACACTGGTAACAATTAACTTCTAAACCTGAGTCTATGGCTTTTTTTTGAACAACAAAAATGTCTCTGTTATCCTTTCAATTGACCTGGCTCTTTACTAATACTGATTTTAAAAAATATATATTCTGATGGCTTTAGAAGGGAGAAAATAAATTTTAAAACCTCACCAAAGATTTAGAGGAAATAAAGAATAACAATTAAAAAATAGGTAAATAGCTCAATACCTGTGGAGGGTGGGGCAACATTAAATCTGTCTTTGTCACTTTAGATGAAGACTTGACTGTGTGCATGGGAGAAGGAGCCAGTGGGAGAGGGGGCAGTGGGAGAGGGGACTGAAAATGGAAGTAAAAATGAGCTTTATTGTTAAAACAAGAACTTAGAGGAAATAGCATCTGTCCTTTCATTCTGCTTCTATTTCATACTTTAAATTTTTGTTAAAATGAAAGTTTCCATATGGTTTTGATGTTTCTTAATAATCCCATCACAATCAAATAAAATATTAATTTTAAAATAATCTCTACTAAAAAAAAACACCTCCACTCATTTAATAAATTAGTAGTGTGTGTAATGTTTTTTGCTGATAAAAATAAAATCAATCTCTACTATCTGTGTACATCTGAAGACAACCAGTGTTCTCTGGGTTCACAATCAGGGATAGATTGTAGAACATACCATAAATTCAAGTGGAAAATATAGGTTAATTTATCAGAATTACTTAAACTGGCTAAAGAAATATTCAAAGAAGCAATTATAATTCAGTGTCCTCAAATCACGTTAAATTTATATTTTAAGTACCATTGAATGTTCTTTTTGATTGGAAGAGCCCTGTGAATGATAGACACTTTTGTGCTGAGCAAATGAGCAGTTTCCCCTAATTCTCTTTACACGACTGTCTGCTCCCTCCCTATTATCTCATCTAAGTCAACATAATGGGGTGCCTCATAAAATGTGAGCCATAGGCCTCATTATGCAGTTCATGATTTAAATTTGGTCAATGATACCTTTATTGTTTAAAAAAAATCTCACCAATTCAGCATAGTTTGTGCCTATTCAATTTTTCTTCCATTCATCATTGAAATCTACTTCTTTTTTCATTTAAATCTATATTTCTGTGCATAGAAAGTGTCGGTTTCCTTGGGGCCCAAAACAGCATCTCAGATGTGTGTGTGTGTGTGTGTGTGTGTGTCTGTGTCTGTGTGTGTCCACCATTAAAACTTGGGTAGACTGTTCACAAACAAAGGCATTCTTTCCTTGCCATCACTGTTTGTCTGATAGATTTGTGAAGGAGTGGCAGAAGCAGGCCTATTTCTTTTCTAGGACACCCATTTTTTCACTTCTGGTCTTCATGAGGTCATATGCAAACAGCCCCATATGTCTCCCTATAGTCGCATTAAATAAGGGCTTTTTTAACAGACACTAGCCGAGACTTATCTTTAATTCCTCTCTCTGTAATGTTAGGTGATGAACAGAAAGCAACAATTGCCAATGTCTCAACTTACTCTCTGAAAACTAAAAAAAAAAATAAAAAAATAATAAAAAATAAAATCTCTTTGTGATGCTTGATCAATCAATGACCACCAGCAGAGAGAGAGGAAGTAGAAAAACTAGTAAATCTTTGCAAGGAAGTTACCTACACCACACAGAGAAAGGCCCCTTAAAAGCTATGAAGCAGTTTCTATTATTTCAGGTGTATTTTTTTTCTAAATACAGAATGTGTAAATGTTATACCTGACAAAACTAAAGGAAAAAAAAAGCCCAGAAATAAGTCACTTTTCACTTCAAATTAATAGTGATATATATATACACCAGTATCGTTACCCATGTCTTAAGTGTTAATAAAGAAAATATGTTTAGCCATTATGCTTCATGTATAAATTTGAACTAGAACATTGAACTATGTTGCCATAGTATTTAAAAGGACAAAAATAACTTTAAGCAAATAAAAATGGTATACAGACTATTATAAACATATCACATATAACATAGATAATAGTTTTACAGAGAAAAATGTAATAGCCTAACAGTGGATTGTTAATATGCCTTTACTTCCCCCAGTCACTTTGGGGCTCACAAACCAGGAGAACTACTTAATTAAATGCATGATTAAATAAAACAAAATTAATTTCCTTCTTGTTATAAAGAAAATAAGTCTGAAGACAGAAAATGGTATTTCATTTCATCCTGAAAATGCAATTAAAATAAATTAAGTATTTACCTCATATGATTAAAAATCCGCCGGACACTTCAGAAGCACAAACAGCACATGATACAGCAACACAGCTTTCCTGTGGTACTCTTCAATTTCTAGAAATATAAAGAAGGTGAAAGAGTGCATTTAGAGAAATATATGCCTTGGTAAAATGATGCTGATCAGCTACAAAATGTTTATAATCACTCCACAATGCCTTTTAAAAAGTACTTCCCTACATATTCTTGTTATCATAGCATTAAACACACAATATAGTGATGAAAATTATGTCTTCTGGAACTTCCAAGATACAAAAAGAGACTCCACATCATAATACAACGCACGTGCACACACACACACACACACACACACACAAAACAATCACTCAATTGCATGCTATTTTACTGGGAGAAGCTGTAGTACTATGAAAAGTAAAATATTTGTAATTTAAATGTTTTCTTATTATATACACATTACCAACATAAATTTTTCTAGTCATAACACTGAGTTTTAAGTAGTAGTGGGTGTCAGCTCCATTGTTTAGTTTTTTCCACTGACTTCTTTACTAGATTTTAGCAAGTATTCTTATGTTTCATAATTTTCCTGGAAAAGATTCACAGAATGTGAGAAATGACTGTCATTCATTTGATAAGTTGATAAGCAATATGTAGGCATTTAAGTAAATTCTGCTTCCAGATAATATACACTATAGACAGTAAAAATATAATAGCTCAAACTTTCATAACCTGTTTCAAGTATTTGTACATGCAACTTTTTAATCATATTTTCTCCCATTTACCTGCTAAAGGAGAAATAAAGTTATAGGCAAAATATATAGGTACTTTGCTGCTGTCCAATGTTATGTCTCCATTTTGCCATACACAAACACATACTATTTAGGTACAACAGGAACTGTATTACATTCCTCTTCTACATTTCGCTCATAATAAGCCTCATTCATGTACTGTTAAATTCAGGCACAAAGCTCAACGAATCAGCACCATGGACATCTGTCCTCTACCCTCCAAACTCTTTCTGAAAACCTCTAATCCAGTAGGTGACAAAGAGTATTGGGGTAGGAACAGAGATGGTGGGGAAATGGTGCTCCTAACTGAGAAGTATAATTTTGTCAAGGTACCTGGTAGCAGGTTAGAGCAGAAAAATTGAGCATCTTCTTAAATCCTTTGCAAAAGTGACCAAAAGAACCCCTAAAGGCTACTTACTACTGGAAACTAAACATACATATTTAGTATCTATAGATATAAATATGTATATATTTACATAAATACATATTTCTATTTAACATAGATGGGTAGATAGGAGACTACATAAATGACAGATAGATAAAACAGATCCCTCACTACGTACATCCTTGTCTCCTTTGTTAGTTATTGGATATCAGAACTCACTTTGAAGATGTTTTTCCAACCCAATAAATTCTGTATAATGAATAATATGTCCCATTAAATTCTAGAAAGATATCAGTAGCTACATTTACATTAGGGAGAAACAAACTGTAAACAAAGTTTTGACCACTTTTGGCAGGAAAGAGTGTATTCTAAAGTTCAGAATAGTGGGATACTACTAGCCAGAGATATAAGGAAATACCAGGAATTGCTGCACAACATTTTACGAGTTTCTAGACATTTTGCAGAACTATCCTACTTTCCAGAGAACACATCAACTAATCCAATACCTCATCATCTTCTAACTCTGTATTCACAGCTGTTTGTCTTGTTTTCATTTTGTTATTTATAATTCTATAGTAAACCACCCTAAACTTGTATTGAAGGCTCACTGTGACAAGTGCTCTTATAGGTGCTTTCATTTGCCTGTCTCATTTAATCAACAAGACACATACAGCACCACAATTTGCGGAGAGTAGCCACTGTCTTACACACTGTATGTCTCGACATAAAAATCCTAAGTCAGAAGTTGCCTGTTCCATAAAATAACGTGCACTTTCCAACTAATTATAATTTTTGAAGATTTACTTATTTATTTGGAAGAGAGAGAGAGAGATCAGGAGTAGAGGAAGGGCCGGAGAGAGAGCAAGAGGGAGAGAATCTCAAGCAGGCTCCCCACATTCTGTACCTAATGGTAACATGTAAGAGAAGGCAAGCCTGGGCCTTCTTCTGTAATCCCAGATCACTGGACTCCTTTATCTTAACCTGGGGAGATCCATTATACCACAGTGATTTGGAAAACAGCAGAA
Organism: Mellivora capensis; assembly: GCA_004024625.1. Taxonomy (NCBI): domain Eukaryota; kingdom Metazoa; phylum Chordata; class Mammalia; order Carnivora; family Mustelidae; genus Mellivora; species Mellivora capensis. The sequence goes on from PISX010003945.1 coordinate 107,081, forward strand.
GGGTTATTAGTAATAGAATATACTTTTCAGAGAAAGAAAAGGGGGGATATATTAAATCAGTATCCTAAGAACTGGTGTTTGTGGCTCTGCCGAGCTAGGGACAAAATTCAAAAGAAAGAATTTGAGAACTATATACCCTTAACATTTTGATTGAGGCACACAATTTGAGATTAGTGATAATGTCTAGAACAAGAAAAATGAGGACTTGATGAGTGTGTATTTTCAAGCATTTAGTAGACAAAAGAAAGTCCATTTGTGTATATGATAAAAACAGCCCATATGCTTAGGACATTCAATAAAAATCATACTTAAAGTGGTCAGTGTACTTAAAAAAAGAAAAAAAGAAAAAAAAAAACACACAACCCTGACAGCCAACCTGGAAGTAATTCATAAAATACACACAAAATTTTTGATGTTAAGGCTACAAAAATTACATCACTCTCCCACCACCACCAAGATCATGTGATTAATTACTGATGGAAATAAAACAATATTCCAGGTCTTCTGGCTTCCAAGTCCATTCCCTCTTCCCTATATGATATTGCCTCCCTCATTTCTAGTGTCTTTCTAGGATGAGATGATTATATGCTGCAGCTGGATCCCAAACAGGTATGCTGTACTGATCCAGTAATGACTCTAGAGCACGATGCACTTACCCCAGTCCCTAGAATTCAGTGAGGGATTAAAGGGCAGCCCTTACTGCTATTACTGTCTACAAATGAGAGAACTTCTTACTCAGAAGAGCACAGAATAATGAGGAAAGAAAAAATAAAAACGTTAAAGAGGCTCAAAGAACATGCTGAAGCAATAATTTCAGTGGGATTAAAATCGTTAAGATAAAACCAGGGCAGATTCAATGCCTATTCAAACAAGTGACTTTAACTTAACTTCAAGGTTAGATACATGCAAATGTAATTTGTAAAAGAATAATGGTTGTTTTATTTACTTCTTGAGATGAGTATAATAATCTCCAAGGATAAGCAATATTTTAAATTGATTCAAACAGGGATAAACATACCCCTTAGGTTTATGGTGGTATGCTAGAGAGTATCTGGAAACAAAAAATAAAAAAAATAAGTCTTCCTGGACCTTCACTGTTATTTTAGAGAGAAAACAAATACTTACACTGTGAGCATTTCTAGGAATAAATACCCTCTAGTTATGAATTTACATTTCTAGGGGGAAAGAGTTTGATACCATTCTTGTCTCCTCTCCCACAAGATTTTCTAGTGATGGCCATATTTTTATCTCAAACTGGGAGAAATGGGGAACACTTTTTCAGAGGAAATATATAGTATATGGTATCTTCTCCTAAAAGGAAAGTAAACCTCTGGCTTACTGAATTTCCTTATTCGTAATCATTAATACTTAGTATACAATAGTCTTTCAGCTCCATACAACTTAATTATTGATGTATTTAATAATAATATATATTATATATATATATGTATATTTGAAAATAGGCCAAACTGATCTATTTGTTACTGTTGTAACTGTTACAGAAGACCACACCTAAGGCATTAATATAGAAAAAACAGTGTTAAACTGAGGATTGCCAGGGGGAGGGGGGTAGGGAGAGGGTGGTTGGGTTATGGATATTGGGGAAGGTATGTGCTATGGTGAGTACTATGAAGTGTGTAAACCTGGCGATTCACGGACCTGTACCCTTGGGGTTAATAATACATTATATGTTAATAAAAAAATAAAACATTAAAAAAAACCAATGTTATCACAGTGAAAAGTTCTGAGCAATTCATTTTTGGATGATCCCTTAAGGCAAATAACACAGCAGCATCCAAGGAGCATCTGAGTGGGCTAGAGCCTCTGACTTGGAATCCCATCAATGTGTTGCATAGCCTAGATTTTGTTTTAGAGAACTGGTTCACCCTGCTTTAGGGAGAGGGTCATACACAGAAAGACCAAAAGTTGTAAATTGTTATATATAACATCTGCATCCTCTTCATATTATTAATTTTTTTCTTTTTGGTCATAAAATAGAAGGAAGAAGTGAAACAACCTGCCTACTATGAGCCTAAGTATGATGGTTTAAAAATGAAAATGAGGGGGCGCCTGGGTGGCTCAGTGGGTTAAGCCTCTGCCTTCAACTCAGGTCATGATTTCAGGGTCCTGGGATCGAGCCCCGCATCAGGCTCTCTGCTCAGCAGGGAGTCTGCTTCCCGCCCCCCCCCTCTGCCTGCCTCTCTGCCTACTTGTGATCTCTCCCTCTCTGTCAAATAAATAAAAAAAATCTTTAAAAAAATGAAATTGAGTATGTCCATCATAAAATAAATCATGCAAGGTAAGTATGCTGTCCTTTTACAAACATGGAACTGAGGCTTAGAAAGTGACACAGTAATTTTCTCAAGATCCAGAGGCCTTTCCCTTATGTAACACTACCCCCAAAATATCAACTATGGATAGCGTTGGTCATGGGACTGGTTAGGACAAATATTAAATTAAATGCAATGGTGCTTAATAAAACTTAAAACTGGTATGAGTGCAGTTGACCAGAACTGAATGATTTAAGTTTCTCAAGATTAAGATTTCAGGGTCATTAAATAAAAGTGAAGTTCTGAATAAAAGCTTTTTCTTTTGTCTGCTTTGCTAATTAATGTTAAATTATAAACTGATACTAAAAATTTTTATTAAGATTTATACAGGGACGCCTGGGTGGCTCAGTTGGTTAAGCAGCTGCCTTCGGCTCAGGTCATGGTCCCAGCGTCCTGGGATCGAGTCCCACATCAGGTTCCTTGCTCAGCAGGGAGCCTGCTTCTCCCTCTGCCTCTGCCTGCCACTCTGTCTGCCTGTGCTTGCTCGCTCTCTCTCCCTCTCTCTGACAAATAAATAAATTAAAAAAAAAAGATTTATACAAAAATATAATATCCAATATTTTCAATAAGGTGTTTTTGCTTAGTAACCTGATTAATTAATAACATGATATGCCTAACAAACTGATATAATATAAATGACATTTCCTGGAATCATAAATGTATTCAACATTACATTTCTATTAGGATAGAAAAAATATAATATACCATTCAATCTTAATTCTAATTTAACAAAAGTAGCTGTATCATTCTTAAATCTAACATCACAAAACAGCTATGCTAACACTGAGAATTCAGCTATATAATTTGTAATTCTGATACAGAAAATTAGCGATACTACTTTTTTTTATAAAGATTTTATTTATTTATTTGACAGACATCACAAGTAGGCAGAGAGGCAGGCAGAGAGAGAGGAGGAAGCAGGCTCTCCATGGAGCAGAGAGCCCGATGCGGGGCTCGATCCCAGGACTCTGGGATCATGACCTGAGCCAAAGGCAGAGGCTTTAACCCACTGAGCCACCCAGGCGCCCCAGCGACACTATTTTCTGAAGCAATACAGGGAACAATGAAGGAAAACAGAAATAAATTCACTGAGTAATTTTGACTCTGGCATTCACTAGAAGTTTTTAATATTGAAAATAAACATATTTCCAAATTTTAAAAAAAGCATAATGACATTATTACTTGATAAAATCACTCTGTAGAGATTCCATTTACAACATGTTGCCCTAGACTATGCCAAAAGAGAATGTTGCAAATATAGTACATTAAACCCTATTTTAGTATAAAATGCACATCGCCTATTCAGTAGAGAAGAACAGTAATAAAAGGAGAAATTTTGATTCTTCTCTGTTTTAAGTGGCCTAATTTTAAACCACTTTGTTTGGTGGCTCCCGAAAGAACGATGAAGAGTTCACTCTGGATTGCTTTGGTGACATATTTCCTTTTGTTCTTGACTTTCTTAGTGATGTACATGATACAGATACTGGTATTTTTATTTGCTTTAATCTTTCAAAACCCACAAGTGAAAAAAAAAGATAAGCTGCTATCTTTTTATTAGGTCAATCAAGTTAAAAGTTTTCACTGTGCTTAAACTTTTAAAAAGTTGAAATTCTACTATAGCTACAATTTTTGCAAGTGAACCATGTATTTTCTTTGGCCTTAAAACACATCTCTTAAAAATCTATCTCTAAATCACACACACACATATACATATCAGATCATTTTCGTGACTTGTATACGTTAAAATAATAATAATAACAAGTATGCACCAAATGCTTTCCGTATGCAAGGCACTGTTTTAAGTACTTCCCATGTAGTTGCTCACTTAATTCTCACAACAATCAGATGATACTATTTCTATCCCAATTGAAAAGTGGAAAATTGAGGTATAGAGAGACTGACTAACCTAGTATTTAACAGAGCTGGCATTTAAATTAAGATGCATAAATAAGATGTGGTCTATACATACAATGGAATATTTCATCATCCATCAGAAAGGATGAATATCCAACTTTTGCATCAACATGGATGGGAATGGAGGAGATTACACTGAGTGAAATAAGTCAAGCAGAGAAAGTCAATTATCACATGGTTTCACTTACTTGTGGAACATTAGGAAAAACATGGAGGACATTAGGAGAAGGAAAGGAAAAAGTGAAGGGGGGGAATTCAGAGGGGGAACAAACCATGAGAGACTGTGGACTCCGAGAAAGAAACAGAGGGTTTTAGAGGGTAGGAGGGTAAGGGGATGGGTGAGCCTGATAGTGGGTACTAAGGAAATCATATATTGCATGGAGCCCTGGGTGTTATATGTAAACAATGAATCTTGGAACACTACAACAAAAACTAATGATGTATTGTATGGTGACTAACGTAACACAGTGAAAATTTTAAAAATTAATTAATTAAGGTGCATGACTGCAGAGCTTGAACTATTAGCAATAATGCAATAATATCTCTGATTACAACATACTGATAATGGCATTCTGATAACAGTATGCATAAAAATGTGCCTTAACTATCTTAACCATACTTAATTAAAAAAAATCAAGCCATAGAAGTTCATATAGTTGACAGAGACAGGTTAGTGAAAAGTGATAGAGTTAAATCTTTTTAAGACATGGCCATTTCCCCATTTCCACCTAGTCTACCACATATCCATAATGTCTGGTAGAGCACCAAATATGTAGTAAACCAGTATCCAATATGTATTTATTATATCAGTGAATTAATGAATAGATTGAGAAACTTAGGTAAGCATGGGCATTTCTGCAAAATCTGGCTGGAATTGCAAGCTCCAAACATACTTACTGAGTAGACTAGTCTAGACTTCAGTATGCATTTTCATTGGGTTCTCAGTTCCCATCCCTCACCTTCAACTCAATTTTCCAACACTCTTGGGTAGTCTCTTGAGCCCTAGTCACCTGTGTTCCATTTACAACTGCCTAATTCATATTCATTAAATTCTTGTTCTATATAATAAACTTCATTTAATAAACTAATGAAAAAAAGCCAATCTGACTCCAGTTAATATTAGTACATTTTAATTGAGGCTTTTGAGAGAAAATATATTAATTGAGGATAGTAACCCCTTGGTGAGAATGTCAGGTATTAGTACTGTACATCAGAAATCCAAACCCAAAAGCCCAAACTATTGTTGTCTTGAACTCTGTCACCTCCTCAGGTACATCCTGAATCTGTCTTCATGTCTTTCAATACCACACTCCATCCAAGCCATGACCTGTCCCCTGGATTATTCTCATGGTCTTCTGTCTATTTGTCCTCCTGCCCTTCCAACCCATTTTCTACATTCCAGCCAGAATTATCTTAAAATATCAATTGGATCATGTCTCTCTATAAATAATGACTTTCTTTGGTACTTCACAGACTTTATATTTCTTTTCCTCTCTCCTCCTCACTCTCCCCACTCCCTGCCCCCCCCCTCCCCCTCCTTCCTTTTTGGTCACAGTTGACTTCTTCACTCTCACCTCTTGACCTTCTTTCCCTCACTCAACAGACTCTATCTATGCTAGAAGCTTAGCCTCATTTCAAAGCTGTTGAACATGGGCTGTTCCTCTGTTAGGGCAGTCCTCTCCCCACACTTTGCCCAGCTATTTCCTTCCCATCCAAGGTTTCAGCCTTAGTGTCACTTTCAAATATTTACCTCACTCTAAATAGGAGTCCCCTCTGAAATTCTATTACGGCTTTCTCAAGTTTTCCTTGCCTGCCATTTCTTTCAGAATAATGTGCTGGTTTTGAGCACAAGTTTTATACTCACACTTACTGAGTCTGAATCTTCAGTACACCACTTGCTAAGCTGCCTGCCAGTGGAGAAGTTCTTAATCCTTGCTATGCTCCAGTTTGCTTATTATAACATGAGATACAATGCTATCTACCCAAACGGATGGTGTTAATGACTAAATGAGTTACATGCTAACATTCAGAACAGTGCCTGGCACATAAGCACCAATAAATGTGAGCTCTCATTACTCAGCAAAATTATATTTATCTATATTTATAATTATCTATAATTATATAAGTTATAATTACATTTATCTGAAATTACATTGATTATATTTGCCTTTCTCATAAGCATGCCAACTCAAGATGAACAGGAACCATGGTTCTATTCTTCCTACAACAAATTTGGTGCCTCTAACAGTGCTTAGCTTAGGAAGAGCTCAATCAATACTTATTGAATAAATCAGCTGAATAAAAATGCATAAATCTATGAATGCACAGAAGAAAGAATTTGAAAAAAATACAGGTCAGCCATCTTTGGGTACATGGGATTTCTGATACAGATAAAATTATATAACAGAGACTTAGGGATAATATATGGCAGTCTGTTTCACTTGTTTGGGAAGTTCACTGGATATAAAGAAAAATCTTAATCTTATATCCATGCAATTATTTCTCAATCCAAAGGAATTTAAGAAATGACTAACGTATCTGAAAAAAATTGTTGGGAAGTTGTTTTATCCCCTTTCATTTTTGTCTTGATTTATCATTAGTAGATAAAAAAAATGTGATGACTCTCAGGAAAAAGTTCTGATAAAATATTTCTGAGTTAAAAAAAAATCTCTTCACCATCATCAAAGCTTCAACGCAGTTCTTCATGACTAGATTGTAGTCCAAGAAAATCTCAAAACCCAGTTTCTCACATAATTCATCTCCTAACTTTGACTCAGATTTCTTTGAATTGTTATTTTAAACCTAAGGAATAATCAATGAAAATGTCCTGCTGACACTTTTTAGAAGATTACTGCTACCTTACTTCTCAAAAAAAAAAAAAAATGTTGAGTCGTATAGCAAAAAAAATGATGTTAGATATCCAGCGTTCATAACTCTTATAACCTCCATTTAAAAATGTAGATTTGGGGACAAAGGTATAAAAGAAAAATGTGCATGCCAAATCCTGTTGAGTTGCTCTTTTTTCTGCTTTCTTAGGAATCTTCATTTCATCTTTTAATATCTTATAGCTTGTAACTCATCTTGGCAAACACTTTGGACAACGTTTGTGTTTATCCTTCCGTTTGCTTCTCTAATACCAGAGCAGAGGTATTATTGTGTATTGCTTAAGAACTGGGCCTCTGGAGTCATTCTGAAAGATGGATCAACCCTAGTTCCTTCTGATACAGATATTGTTCCTTTTATAAGATATTGAAAAATATATTGAATGATACTGTCCGAAAATTCTCTTACTCACTATATATTTATTGGATAAATGCCTTGGACAGGGACTAAAACTGAAGAGGAATATAGGGCAAATTACTTCCCTGGGGAAAAAAAAATCATAGATCACATACTGCTGTTTCAGATACACTGGGAAATCTCCCTCCATTGCCTGCATACTTATATTGTGTGTCGGAGAATTTCTATCACACTCTAACGTGGTAACTGTGTGCCAGGTAACCTAACCTTGTCTATTTTCATGATTTTCATAAAGAAAAGGAGACACCTGGACTCAGAATTCAGCACATATCTCCCTACTTTATTCATCTAATAAGGAACAGAGCCAGGTTTTAACCTTGTGGTTTGTGAATTCAAAACTCCAGACTGTTTTCAGTTTTGTTTTTGGTTTTGTTTGTTGGTTTGTTCTTACCTCAGTCTGCTTTTCTCTACATCCACTTTTCTGACAAAGTGGATGGAAGGCTGGTAACCAGATGGTAGTAAGGACCAGCCCTTTTATCTTCCTCTGGGAAAGAGGTAAGATAGCAAATCCAACTCCATCCAGTGGTGTTTTCACAATAGACATTCTAACTAGCTGTGTACACTACCTGTATCTTATCACTACTGCCTCAGCCCTTCTACAGAAGGTAGATAGAGAAAAACAGGATGTGGGGAAAGGAAAAAACAAAACGCAGGAAAGAGAGAGGGACAGGGAGATGGGTGGACTGTGTTTGCCTAAGGAAACAGACACCTGGCTGCTGGAGCTGATTATCCGCTCATAGAGGGTCAGACCTACACTGGATGAATCAACTCCTGGGCTACAGTCATATCTCTGCAGAGAGCACCACATCATATTCAGTTCCCAAAATGTGTTCCTTTTAATAGTCTAGCTTAAGTAGTATCTGGAGAATTTTGAAAGAAAAAGAGTATGGTAAAGATTAGGAAGGAGAGAGTAGATTCATGAGAAACAGGCTCTTCTCAGTGCAAGTTTATGACTCAATCACCCATAAAATAATTTTATTCTAGAAGGACCCATAAAATGATCTGGCCCCAAGCCATATTTGAACACAACAGGAAGTAGAGATCCAGGGAGACTGAATAAGTCACTGAAAGCAAGCTGAGATGGGAGCAGGACCTAGGCTTTCAACCCTGTAATGAATGTTCTCTGACTCATTTCACCCTCAGAGGACAGGGTTGCCAACGTCTAATCACAGTGGTTGGGTTTATATTCAGCCCTTTCCTGCAAAGACTGATCTCTGAGCCTGTCTGCTGCCCAGGAAAGGACAGGTGTGACCCTTCCTAAGAAATGGTCCTGGATTCATGAAAGTCTTTCCCAGTGATGCCATCCAGTCACCTGAACACTGGTATATCAGTACAACCCTGGAAGTGACTAATGGGGGTGGAAAGGGGCTGATGGAAACCCAACTACACTGGCCTTTCTTGGGCCTGTTTCACATTCGTTGAACTTTGTCTCTTGGCATGCCCCTGGCCTTGTCAAATCTTTGTTTTAAATTTTCTCTTCTTGCAAATAACCTCTCAATGAGAGTCATCACCAAAGTCTGGATTCAATTTTCATAGGTCATCTTTTAAGCTTTATACATAGTTCTTAATAATACAGGATATTGCTTAGGGATCTTGAGGAGGTTTTAATTTACTTCCTTGAAACTTTTCTCACATCATTATTCATTTTTCCAGGTACTGTTATAAGACAGTTTCATTGTTATGGATATAATTCTAGAGTCATGAGTCAGTATTTTGTGTTCTCAGAAATATGATTTCAAATTAATAAAATGTAAGGGAAATTTTTCATACCATATACATTGCCATATATTTAAAATAAATTGTAAGGACTTATGGAACTATGCTGATTATGAATATTGATAAATTTTTCAATTATTTTGAATATGTTTAATAATAGGAAAGCATACAGTTAAATAATATAAAATAATTTTGTATTAAAACTTAATTATAGAAAATTGATTCTACTTCTAAAGCAAATCCATGTTTATTATTTTAAAAATACAAGAATTTTGAAAAGTAAATTTTAATTAAATCTACAGGAAGATGTCTTTGAATTAAAGGTAGCCATACATACACATACTCTCTGATGTAAATCATTCAGTTAACTGGAGTGATAAAAATTGGAAAACAGCAAAAAAGAATGACTTTGAGTCTTCCCACCACCTCCTTCTTGAGATAATAACACAAAGAACCCATTCCATAGCAAGACATACTATAATCTATTTCTGGTATTTTCCTTTTGTAAATGATGATTACGTTTTGACTTTTTCAATTACAAAATCAGAAATGACCTAGATGTAGTAGTTATTCAACCCAAAAAATATAGACAGAATTGAATTCAAAGGTTCTCAATATCTGTCATATTGATTTTTTTAAAGGAGTTATTTATTTATTTTAGAGAGAGAGACAGAGAGCAAACAGGGAGAGGGTCAGCGGGAGAGAGAATCCTGAAGCAGACTTCATGCTGAGAACAGAGCCTGACACAGGGCTCGATTCCAGGACCCTAAGATCATGACCTGAGCCAAAATCAAGAGCTGGCTTCTCAACCGACTGAGACACCCAGGTATCTTAGCACCCCTTAGCACCCCTGTCAACAGCCACACCTGTTGTCTTAAAAAATCTTGTGAAAACAGTTCTGGTTTGCTCCAATATTTATAGCATTTACTTATACGCATCCTAATGCTGTACCCCAAACTTTGCCCACTGCCTTACCATACTTCCTATTAAATCAGTACACTAGTATCACTCTTACCGCTGTTCACTGAATCTAAAGGCTGAAAAAAAATTTCTGAAGTCATATAATCACTCTTCAGTTTCTAGGGAATCATCAATAAAGCAAGACCAAATGAGGCTACCTCAAAATTTAGCCATGATTAGTGCCAGTTCTGTCCCTGTGAAGCACGTAACAATCCCTAGATAGGCACATCTTCGACATCCATCTGGTATTGCACTGTGACCCCAGTATTAAAAATGTCCTTCCATTCTTTTTTTAACGGAAAGATCCTAAGCTTTTTTTCTTAAGTTTCCTAAGTCCCCCAACTCCAAACATTAAGAATGTTGCCCATATTTCCTCCTTTATGCCCCGAAGCAATTTGATGCAAGCTTCTATTATTACACTTATATTATAATAATTTATTTACAGAATATTGAAATATTAATCATAAACCATAACTTACTATGCTTCTGAATCAGTGTCTACCACATAACCAGGGCTCAGTAATTATTTGGTGATGAAATAATCTGTTCATAATGTATTTATACCACTGAGATTAAAAGTCTGATGTAGAATGCAACCAATCTTTATCAAGGAAGTTTTGTCATTCACTCATTTAGCATCTACAATGGTGTAAGCATGTCTAACTCTTCTCTACTTTCTGTAACACATATTAGATATTCATCAAATATTAATGTATTTCCTTTTTCCCTTCCTCTTCCTCTCTCTGCAGCCATTTCTGACGTGCAATCAAATAACACATTTGTTATTTTGTACTCATACTCTATAAATAAGTGTAAAGATGTATTAAACTTTTGTTTCTTTTCTTTCAATATTTTGGCCTTGACATTTCTTCATTTTATTATGTTTTTAATTTTAATTCCATTATAATTAACACACAGTGTTATATTAGTTTCAGGTGTTGCCTTTACATTTTCAAACCAATCTCTGTACCTTGTAAGTTATCTTATCCTTGTCTATACATAGAATAAATTTAAAAATAGCTAATTTTAGTCTACACCAGGTTCTTCAAAGCTTATCTTTTTCATTACAAAAGGGACAAGACTCTCAGACAGTAATTCACAGGACTATGTAAATAATGTAAGTGTGGCTCCTCCCAGGTAATACTTTTCCTTTTCTATTTATTTATTTATTTTTTTAAAGATTTTATTTATTTATTTGACACAGAGATCACAAGTAGGCAGAGAGGCAGGCAGAGAGAGAGAGAGAAGCAGGCTCCCCACTGAGCAGAGAGCCCCATGCGGGGCTCGATCCCAGGGCCCTGGGATAATGACCTGAGCCGAAGGCAGAGGCTTCAACCCACTGAGCCACCCAGGCACCCCAATTCTTTTCTTTTCTTAATAGGGGACCAGCTACTAGTAATCACATGACATGAATGCCTAATGTGAAGTTTCCAGATTTATGGCACCTGGGGGAGTAGAGAAAGGTAGCAGGCATACTAGCTAAGAGAAAAACTCTCAGGGTCAGATAGACCTGAGTTTGAATCTCAATTCTACCACTTACAGGCTGTGAAATTTTGGCAAGATGCTTAACCTACATGAGTCATAAAGTCTTCATATTCAGATGAGGAATTAAAATATCAAATAGGCATTAATTTATGCAAAATCAAAGCACAGTGGTTGATAAATACTAAGTGCTCAATTAATAGCTTTATTTATTAATTACCATTATAATAACATAAAAATTGATATCCTTTACAGAACAATTTTTAGTTGCCATAAAATAAATGTCTGCATTTATAAGAATTACATGACATGAGAAAGGCCTGTGATTTTGACTTTCTATCTAAGGCTTTTATTTGAAATCTATTAGATTTGTCTTTTTTGTTATCATATATCCTATCTCTCTCATAACTGATCTTCATATAGACTTTCCATTATTTAAGAAATAATAAGTCTTAAGTCTTAAGTCATTTTGGAGAATGACCCCCTGGTCTTTGAGATGCTCCCTAAAATTCCTTAAAGTAAATTCTTTATTTTTCCCTTCACTTATATTCCAAGTGAGAGATCCCACAGATGCTTTACAAAATCAGTATCCAATCATCCAGCTATTTACTTTTATATGCTGTGTGAGCATGTGTGTGTGTGTGTGTGTGTGTGTGTGTGTTTAGGTATATAAATGTATACATACTGATTTCCTTACCATTCCTCAAATTCTATTATGACCATTCACTTGCACCATTTCCTGTAGAGTCAGCATTAAAAGTCATGCTTGCATTCTAGAATTCATCACTTGGGGGTTGTGTGCCTTCATGATGAAGTTTTATCTATGGCACATGCATATGATGTGAGTGTGGGGAGGGATTGTACAGAGAGAGAATCAATAACCAAAAGTTCTAGCTATATAACTTAGACAATTTTACAGCAGCTTAATGTTTTTTCCTTCTGCCATTTTGTTGCACTGTATGAAAGAGAAATTGGTAAAATTAATCAGGCCCTAAGATCTGGTAATTGGATATCACATGTAAAGGTCCCCAAGCATTACATCTTCTTGATATAACTGATGAAGATGTTCTAGGTACAATGTAAGTCTCTGTGCTAAGTGTAATATAATGCAAATGCTTGACCAGATGATTTTGTAAGGGCAATATCCATTTTTCAAAATTAAACAACTGACATTTTAAATGCCCCAAGGCTGTGGTACTGTACATACGATTGATTTAACCGACATTTTAAAATTACTATAGTGCAAAAGAGCTCATTAAAATAGGAAACTACATCTTTTTGGCTTTTATTAGCTCAAAATTGGCCTGAACACTAATAATGCAAATGTTTGGCTAAGCACCAGGTAGAAAATTTGTATCAATATTCAAAGATCCTGAAATAACATTTCATTTCATAGAGTACAATCATGGGACAGTTTTCAAACTACACAGCTACATAAACAGCAAGCAAAACACCTGCTCATTAATCTTGGATTACGCTTTTTATCCATAATAAATAGTCAAATTTACTACTCTCTAGAGACAATAAGAAGCCTCTGAATGCAGTTTCACACCCATTTGGACATTTTTGTCTCATAAGTTATACTTGCTGGAATATTCATTTCAGCCTGTTTGTTTTTCTTGGCTTAGATTATATCAGAACAGATTTCAATAATCATTTCCAGTGATATGAGTGTCTAAACATCCATAGTCCACCAAGCATCCAATTTTAAAACAGTGAAATTCATGTTGAATATAAGAAAAAGATACCTTTAAAAGATGTCACTTCAAATTCTGTGTTGCACTCGTGATAAGTATTCATCTTTTTTTTTTTGTATTTAAGTATTCATCTTAACAGAGGTGAATTAATACGCTACTTTTCAAAGTATTTGAATTACTGACCATATTCATGGGAGGAAAAGTAGGGGAGATGACAAAAAAAATGCACCTGGACAAGGATGAAAATTTAATTAAGAGGAATCATTATCACTCACAAACTATCTATGGACGATGGCGAACTATATAGGTTAGAAACACTGATTTATTTATACACTAGACAACATGTCAGCTCGTATTTAAAGCTAGGCACAGCCTTTATATAGGGGAGAAATATAAATGATCTTGTACTAGAGAAGGAGCATTTTTGAAACTCTTAATACTACTCCCTTGTACGAGGTAGGGCTTCATTCTCACTATAACTAAGATTGATGTCAAGTTAATTTTCCATGGTATGTTTGAATTTTCAAATGATCATCTATAATTGCCCAAGTCAAATGAAATTCCTGTTCATTTTTAAAATGCCAAGGGCAGAAATCATGAGAAACAGAGGCTATCGTGATACTAGGCTAGAGGTTCTTCTATAATATGTCTTCTGAAAAAAAAAAAAAAGAGAAGAAAAGAAAAAATTGTCCACCATATGGCTCTCCTCACTCATTTGAGTGAACACACGTAGGTCATTCATCCTCCCCTCTGCGCGCCCCCAGATCTGTCTTACTCCACAATGTGCTTGTTGCTCATTCTATCACATTAACCTCTGCATGCTCTTTGCAGATACTTACTCAATAAATCCACACGGGCTCAAACTAAATAGAATTATGGTATATTTTTGTTTATTTTTGTTTGTTTGTTTTAGTGGAAACGTACAAAGTATGGTTTTTGTTGATGCCAATTCTGTTTTCTGATTTCCCAAAACAGGGTTGTACAATAACAGAGTTGTACTGTAATAAGATATAATGATTGTGCCCAAAATCATAAAATGAAAAGCTGCCAAGTTACAATTATTAGCATGGACTCAGTGAATGGGGGAAAAAAGGAGAAAGACGTGTCAGCGGCATAAAACATGGGAAAAAGTAAAAGGTTTGAAATCTTGCAAAAAAAAAAAAAAAGCCAGTTAACTTTGAGCAGGCTCCTGAAATTCTGAACAAAACCTCAGGCCTTCAAAGCAGTGGTAGGCTCATGCCTATAATTACACACGTGGTAAAAACTGAACCTTTGCATGCACAGTTGTTGCGGCTGTGGTAAACACTGGAAGGCAGAAATGCATTACCTCTGGCAGAGGGTATCACGATGACCCCATTAAACTCCTTTAAGATTTTCTCTATGATCTCAGCTCATTAGTCCTCTAAATAGCAGGTGTCGCGACAAAAGGAAGCACTTAGAAGGGAAGAATTCTCAGTCAAACTCGCACTGAGCCAAGAACAAGCTCAGAAGTTATCAAAACAAAGCGTCACAAGTTTGAAATAAATTAGCTTGCTTGGGCACAAACTGAATACCGTGTCTGTGTTTTTTCAGTGCCTAAACATAATCTATTCGCCGCAGGCTTTTTCTAGACCTCAAATCTCATGCTGTCAACATTATCTGTAACCACACTCCTTTAAATGGAGAAGTGTCACTGCTTCAGGTGACATGGTTTCATTAAGGGAAATTGCCTGAGGAAGGATGGAGGTGTATCTGCCATTCAAAAGCCGGAAAGGTATGTTCCTCACTTAAAAATAAACTCATTTAAACAATGAGAACTAATTACCACATTAATTTATTGTCAACACAACTAAGTACAAGCAGGCAGATATAATAACATATGTGTAAACTACTAAGCAAACGGAATGAAAAGGAAACTACTGTGAGTCACCTTCACAGTACTGCACAAGCACTCATTAAAAGACACATTGTAGGTTCTGTTTTGTCAGTTCCTTAATATTATTATACAAATATCTGTGCCCATACATTCCCATAATGCTTCATCTGCCTTTCTTTATCACCTTAGCTCATTTTGATTTCTCCATGTATATGGTGGACAAACTCTAGGGTGGCCCCCATGATCCTCCTCCAATGGTGTTTATGCCCTTACAACATCCCCCTCCCTTGATTGTGAATGGGACTTGTGATCTGAATCTAATTGATGGCATATGGCAAAGGTAATGGGATGTCATGTCTGTTCCATGATTATATAAAGACTGTATCCTATAGCAGACACTCTATTCTAGTCCTTGCTACCTTGACAAGTACACAGTTCTATAAGGGAAGCCCTAACGGCAAAGAACTGTAGGTAGTGTTTAGAAAATGTGAGCAGGGAAGACAGTCAGTAGAGGCTTAAGATGTCCTTGAGTTGTAGTCAGCAAAGAGCCAGGGTCCTTGATCATAAAACTACAAGAAAATGAACCTGCCAACGACCATGGACATGGATCTTACCCTGAGCAGCGGACCCATCTAATCTGAGCTTAGAACTCCTGACTCACAGAAACTGTGAGATAAGAATGTGTATTGTGTTGTTTTATTAAACTGATGAATGTGTTAATTTGTTATGTAGCAACAGAAAATGTATACATTATATATTAAGATAAGATAACATCACTCACGGCTGGTAGTACCACCATCTACCATTGTTCAAGTTAGATTGTCTTCTCCAACTTTTCTCCCTCAGTGTATTTTAGTCATCAAACCCAATTCTCTGAACTGTCACTTGATTTTTTTTTTTTAATCCTTTGATCCCTGCCTACTCTTACTGCCCTGGGACAAGCAATCATCATTTCTCACCTGGAAAATGCTGGCATCTATCTCTAGAGCATTTTATTTTCCCCGTCATGAGTAGTTTTTCAAATATTTTTCAAAATTCTTTCAAGAGATCTTATCAAAACTATACATAGGAAGGGATGCCTGGATGGCTCAGTCGGCTAAGCAAGCATCCAACTCTTGATTTTGGCTCATGATCTCAATGCTGTGAGATGGGATCCCATACCAGGCTCTGTGCTGAGTGCTTAAGATTCTTCCTCTCCCTCTTTCTTTCTGACCCTCCCCCACTTGCACACAGGGGTGCACTCTCTCGCTCTAGGGAAAGAAAAATAACAAAACTATGCATAGGAATATAGAAATTCTTTGTCTAATATTTCTATGTCTTTCACTGGTTAATTGCAAATCACCCCATCCAATTCCCACTTCCTCAGGCAAATTCCTCTGTCCTCCACTCTATCTTCCTCCTTCACTTCTGACGATGAACCTTTTAGATACCTCACAACCCTTCACAATCTATCATGCCAACTCACTTCCAAGGGTTGACTAAAAGATTAAAATAGCTTTATACTATTTGCATTTTTAAAAAGACTCATACAGACACACTTCCATCACATGGTGTTCTTCAAACATACCTTCCTAGTGGAACCATTATTGAAAATAAAGGTAAAGAAATGTTTTTCAATATATAGAACAGATGAAAGTGGGGTTGAATGTAGGTGGTGCTGTAGAGGGACAAGTCAGTGGGGTTTGTAGCAAATCTGGTGCAATGCTGGCTGAACCTCTACTGAACAGTGTCAGCCCAGCAGTTTCTCTTAGGAACCATAGCTTTGAGTACCACAGTTTGAAAACTACTGCTTTAAAGCAAAATAATTATTCTCTGATAAGGATGTGTTTCAATAATTATCAAGAGATTCTGGTAGACATTCTTGATGGGATCAGGTCATTCTGCCAAAAATTTAATTCACAAGACACCAGTTCACCCTCAAATTCTTTACATTCTCAAATCACATATAACATTAACGTATTAATTTCAACAACTTTGATTATTTTCATGATAGCTGACCCTGGGGTAAAGCTGATTTGTGTAAACAAAATAGTCATAAAATTTGGGCTTTTTCATTCTTTCCCACATTACAGTAAATGCACTTGAGGACATCTCTGACCTTTACTGCATTGGTTCAAAAATTGACTTTTTTCTCCCTATAGCCTCTATCCTGCATGTGCAAGCAAAACCTTATGTCTTAATCACTGATAGAATGTTTTGTTTAGCCTCCCCACTGTATCCTTACAGTGGGTGGTGGGGGGTGGATTGTTTCTTAAAAAGAACCAACACATCTATATACTAAAATATTTAAAAGAATATCAGTCTTATATTTTAGTGATCTTTGGAATCTTGGCTAACTTGTATCCAACATTTATATAATGAACATGCATATTATATCATGAAAGTGATTTATATCTCCACATGGAGTTTTAGCAAAGAGGATTTTAAAAGCTTGCATAATAATAAGGATGCATCTGGCTACTACCATTGTAATAGATTATTATTGCAAAATAATGACCCTAGTAGCATCAACAGCTAGAATTTATTGAATTCTTAGTATATGTCAGAGAAAAGCTAAGACTATATATAATGCAATTCACCAAGAAAACATACAATTTCTTATTAACTCTATCTAACAAATTAGGAAAATGAGACTATAATGAATGAGAAAACGTCAAAGCAGACACATCCAGTAAGTCCCAGAGCTGGGATCTGTCTCAGCTCTCATTATCTGCAAAGCTTAATTCTGGGTTTGGAAAAGTACAGAAATGTTAAACGAATAATGATTCATAGTAAGTGATACTTGCACTATGACATTCTCATATCAATTTCTAGGTTTCAGCACCAAGAGTCTTAAAAATGTCATTAGCATTAGCAGGGGAAAAAAATGCTAAATTACTGTATAGTTTGTTTTGATGCTCAAGTAATCCCAAACTTCACTACATAGCTCATAAACATATGTTTAAAGTCAATATGTCCTGACACCTAAAATTTGGTATCATTTCTCACTTTTACTTCTGTAATTGATAGTTCATTCATTTAATAATTTGCCCATTAAATATTTATTGCATTCCTACCATTGATCAGGAGTTTACTATGTACTTGAAATGAAGGGATCTTAAAAGGCTATCACTGTAGTGACCCAGAGTTAGCAAAAGACCATGAAAATATAATAATTATTCTAGCACACATACGTACAGGTGAAAGGGAAGCACAAAAAAGGCATCTGCTCAGGTCTTGTCTTTTTCTAGAGTTAACCTTAGATTCTGATGAGATCCTTCTTATCAAGCTTACTCTGAATTCTATCTTAGAATTAAGGTCTTATTCAAAGCATGGTTCTGAAATGTCAAGCTAGTCTAGTATCAGTAGTCCTTTTAGAACTTGAAAAAATACTTGGCTTGAAAGTTCCACCACAGTGGAACTGTGGGTAAAATGTATTTCTTCTTTAGAAATTTATTTTTCATAATTATTCATATGCTTTTTATTTCTCTAAACCAATGATTTGATAAGCCTCCTTCTCATCACAGTGGTGACAGCACTTCCACCTGGGTGAAATACACTCTATGTATATCCTATTAGAAGGTGGTACTTACCCAATTTATTCTTGCCAACAAATATGATAGTATACCCTAACCATATCAATATTCATGTGCCCACTGACCTTCAGAGCATATGTGATAATAGTGAAAATATTAGATGACTGTGGTTTCTAGCTATAACTTCTATAGCCCAGTTAAAAACTCCTACACCAAGCAATTTTTAATTGAACGGTTTTCCAAAAGATCTTTTGTAAGTCAGTTGTTTGGATATGGAACCCATTTTTTTTCCATTAAAGATTGCAGTTACAGATTACATTCCCAGACCAGTCTTTCATTGTTCCATACTAATTCAAATATGGTAGATGAGTATTAACAGCACAGACTTGTATTCTGTCTCCTGGGTCCCATATGATTCAGAAGGAAGAAGGATAAGGAAAAAATATCCTTTATAATTCCTTATATGAAATTCTTTCTATGGGTAAATTTTTGAATATATGAATTATCCTTTTAGCATCTATTATTTCTTTTCTGTATCTGTATTCATATTTTTAGAAAACACACTCAATGCCATACCTCAAATGGCCTTTCTTATCACCCAAAGGACTTCCTGATGAAAATAATACCTATACCAATCACACAATGCTTATTTACACTATCTAAAATCTTTACATATATACCAACTCCTGTAGCCCTTGTAACAACTCTATGGAGTAGATATTATTATCCCAATTTAAAAAAAAATAGGAATCCAAAGCATAAGAAATTAAATAACTTGACCACAATGACAAGCTAGTATAGGCAGACAGAACTGGAATCCAGACCCATGCAGTCCATCTCTGGAGACCATGTATTTAACCATTTTTCCATATATTAATAGTGTTGGGGGGTCTAGGGATGAGGAATGGCAGGACAAGGGTAGTCAAGGCCTTATGTGAATTATACAAGAGTTGGATTCTTACCTTTCAGGGACTAAGTAAATGAGTCACTTACATAGATGCTATTAGAACCACAATAAAAAAAACACACAATTTTCCATTAAATGAGATGACATTATCTTCTCTAAATGTGTTTTCATGGTTTTATCCTGCCTGGTACCCTTTGTGCAGCATTATGAAATTTATTATATGTGAACTGTACCCACTGAACTATCAGCAGACTTTATGTGCTCCAAATCCTGATACAGAAAATCAGCACTTCTATAAAAGAACAGAACAAGGAAAAGGCATTTCAAATTTGTCATGATGGTCTTGATAATGAACAGAGCTATTTATAACTGGCAGGCCTTACTTAGGGCAAACCCTAAAAACAGATGTCACTGAGTTCTCAACAATTGTTACATTCATTCTTATGCTGCTTCATTAAGCAATAAGTATATGAAAAATATCCAATGTGATTAAATGTCAAATAAATGAAACTTTGATATATACATCATATGGGCATAATGTTTTAAATAATGATAATATCCAGCTTGTGCAAAGGGGTGGGAGAATAAGTACTCACATGCACTCTTGATAAAAATCTATATCCAAAACATAGATTTATACATCTATTTTACTGGTAAAAATCCATATCCATATCTTTATCCAAATAAGCATCTACTTTACACGATACTTTGCTAATAGCTATTAACTTTTTAAAAGGGTTATAACTAGCAATTTCACTTCAAGGAATGAATATTGGGAAAACATCATCATAAATGCATTGATAGGTAGGTGGGTAGATATATAGATAGAAGGCAAAAAAATCAAATGATAGAAATACATTTTCAGTGGTTTATGATAGTATTTTGGGGAAACAGCCTAAATGGTTGTTAATAAGTGGAGAATTAAGTAGACTGTAGTACTTCCATATAATAAAGTATTATAAAGTCTCCACTACTGTTGAATGAACACAGTGAATCGCAGAACAATATGCAGAGTATAAAAAACATTTTTTTAGGGGTGCCTGGGTGGCTCAGTGGGTTAAGCCACTGCCTTCAGCTCAGGTCATGATCTCAGGGTCCTGGGATCGAGGCTCTCTGCTCAGCGGGGAGCCTGCTTCCCCCTCTCTCTCTGCCTGCCTCTCTGCCTACTTGTGATCTCTGTCAAATTAATAAATAAAATCTTTAAAAAAATTAAAAAATTTAAAAAAACATTTTTAAAAAAGCATCTGGAGAATGAGAGAATATTACTTTAAAATATATATACTTCTGAATCATTTTATTTCTGGCCACTAAAATATAAAAGTAAGTTGTACACATGAACTAATGTA
This sequence comes from Mellivora capensis, assembly GCA_004024625.1. Classification (NCBI taxonomy): domain Eukaryota; kingdom Metazoa; phylum Chordata; class Mammalia; order Carnivora; family Mustelidae; genus Mellivora; species Mellivora capensis. The sequence continues at coordinate 128,103 of PISX010003945.1, forward strand.
ATATTGTGTATGCACTATACTCAGAAAGAAAAGTAAAAAATATGTATATATACACATATAAAAGTATAACTTGACCAATGATAATGGTTTTTTGAAAGACTCAGATTTGGGTTTGATGCGTGGATGCCCTGGATTCACTTTAACAAAAATAATGGTATTTTTGAAGTGGTATTAGGATCTATTTTCTTTCCACCAATTTTCCTTTATGTTATGTGTATTGTGATTTCCTTAAAAAAAAAACAAACGATAATAAAGCATAACAGGGAGATTTTTTTTCTTATTTTTCTTCCTTAATTGTGAACCTATCAATCTCATTTTCTTTGCATAACATAAACTATTAACTTTTTTTTTAAATTTTTTTATAAACATATTTTTATCCCCAGGGGTACATGTCTGTGAATCGCCAGGTTTACACACTTCACAGCACTCACCATAGCACATACCCTCCCCAATGTCCACTACCCCACCCCCTTTTCCCAACCCCCCGACCCCCAGCAACCCTCAGTTTGTTTTGGGAGATTAAGAGTCACTTATGGTTTGTCTCCCTCCCAATCCCATCTTGTTTCTTTTCTTCTATTCCTACCCCCCTAACCTCCCATGTTGTATCTCCACTTCCTCATATCAGGGAGATCATATGATAGTTGTCTTTCTCCAATTGACTTATTTCACTAAGCATGATACCCTCTAGTTCCATCCACGTCGTTGCAAATGGCAAGATTTCATTTCTTTTGATGGCTGCATAGTATTCCATTGGGTATATATACCACATCTTCTCTATCCATTCATCTGTTGATGGACATCTAGGTTCTTTCCATAGTTTGGCTATTGTAGACATTGTTGCTATAAACATTCGGGTGCACGTGCCCCTTCGGATCACTACGTTTGTATCTTTAGGGTAAATACCCAGTAGTGCAATTGCTGGGTCATAGGGTAGTTCTATTTTCAACTTTTTGAGGAACCTCCACGCTGTTTTCCAGAGCGGTTGCACCA